>CM066312.1:21290457-21597957 GCA_033807775.1 Saussurea involucrata | reverse complement strand
AGTGAGCAAGAGCAGGATAGAGTACAGATGCAGATAGAGACAGTGCCTGTGCCACTTATAGAAGCTAGTATGTTCTCAGTTGTGTATAGGTTGTTTCCGTCAACCTAAGTTTTTGAGACTGATGTAATGAAATTTTGGGACTCTGTTTTGTAATGTTTGTGAGTTAATCTGTTTCAGTTTTGGGTTGTTACAAATGGTATCAGATCCATAGTTTAAGGGATTTAGGTGACCAGACGGGCCTAAACTTAAACTTTGAGAGTAGAAATCACAACTGAGAATCAGGAAATGCGTTAGGAGGGCACTATTGTAGAGATAGGACTAATAGGGTACCGAGGACGGTCATGTAAGGTAAGTTTGGGATTACACCTGTCCAGTGTAATCGCGAACTTACAGGTACATGTATGTGCTTAATCTGCCTTATTATTCCGAGGTTGTAGTCTTCAGCTAGTTCATACGTTGTGTTTCGGTAATCTAGAATGTCAGCAAGATCCCTGAGGGATAAACTGAGACCCCTTGTTAGGGAAGTATCATGAGAGATCATTTATGATGTTATGTATGTATACATCGTAGTGAAGAAATGTTGTTTAGAATGTTATGAGTCGTCTAGAGGTAAATCTCCGTAGGTTCGAAGAGGATGAATGATTGGTTTTGTGTAAGACTCCTGTTTCTGGAGAGTCCCGATTCTAGAAATCGTGGGACAGATAAGTTCGGATAGTAAGGAAGGACAGTGTCGAGATCTTGAAAGTGTCAATTCAAGAGCGAGCATAGGATTAGAGCCCTGACTCTTTAGTCGAGCTTTTCAGTGACGGATTGAAAACGTGTAGAGGTAGATTGTGAGATAAATCGACCAAGACGGTAATAGTACGAAATGGTGGAGTAAGTGGACCGTGGAACGCATGTACTACAAGTTGTTGCAAGGCCGAGAGGGCGACCACTAGTCGAAGGAAGAGTGTCAATGATAAGTTGCGTGAGTAAAGTGGTTGACCTTGTTAGAGTGAGTAGCCTTCAATTGCAAGTAGAGTTTCATGCATTGTGTTCTTATATGTAACATGAAATTTTCACGATTTAGGGTAAATGTGTAAATATCAAATTTGATCGGAAATGAGTCAGCGTGTACAAGCATAGGTTTAAAGAAAAATGCGATTTCATGTATGTCGCACAATAAAATTTTGAGCTTAACGATTTGCAAAATATTTCACACTTTTCATGATAAGTTAAAATGTTGCAAAAAGTCAAGAAAATGTTTGCCAACAAAACTTTTATAACCAAAATGAGTACTGACATGTTAATGTCATAGAAATGAGGGTGAGAGCCGACTGGTTTATTCCGTGTCGGAAATTCCTTTCAGATTTTTGTTGTACAGAAGATTTTCATTCAATGTGTCACTGTCGTAACAACGTCGTTATGGTTGAGAAAGATTGAGTTTTACTGAAGGGGTGTGTGCGAACGATTCTCGAGATCGTTGTGCAGGGCATTGGAGTTATGAGAATGTTGGTGTCATGTGTCCCAAAGTCGTTTCCAAATGTTGTTCTTTAAAATAATAAAAAGTGCGAAATGATTTATTTAACGCGTTGTCATGCATGAAGGCTACGAACTCACTAGGTCGTGGAGCATTACGATTTAAGATAAGGAAAGATTCTGAGAGAAGAGAGGTGTTGGATAAACCAAGGAAAAAATGTTTATAGTTTTGGTATTTGTGTTCAAGAAGAGTGGTGAATAGCGGGAGAGTCGGAAGTGGACCTTGGTGAAAGTTGTTTGAGGGTCTGTACCATGTTCGGTAACTGGAAATACGGTTGTCGAGGGACGGTTGCGTCCAGAGGAAGGAATTGAAGCCTTCAAGGTGATTGTATTAGCAACTCGTTATCAGTAGGGTGGTGAGGCAGAAATGAGATATCCTCGACGTCGAATGAGAGTCTTAAGGTGATCTGGTAATGTTGATGTTACATGAGTAAGTTTTGAAATAAGGGCGACGGATTATGAAGTTGATTATGATATGTTGGGAGGATTAGGTTTCGTAAGGAACCCATGTTAAAGAATAGGTTAAGAAAGTATCAACAGGTCGACTACTGATGTTGAAGTCGACAACTATGTAAGGTGTGTGAGGCCGAAGACTTGAATCAGAAGGTTGAAAGTTGACGGACCACCTTGTAGAGGTGTTAAGATGGGGAAAGACTACTGTTTTGGATACACGTTTACTTATGAGGTTTAGACGGTTCGTATAAGGATGAGGTATTTAGCACAAACGAAGTGTGTAGATTATATCGATCTGTGAGAGATTGTGCCCTGTCTATGTAATGGTTTGGGAAAGTCAAAGTAGTGAGATAGATCTGGTTATATGCGAATGAATGAAGGAAAGTTTGATGTTGTGTACAAATGACCATGAGATACCTGGTTGGGAGTGTGATGTTAGGGGTAGAGGATGTACGAAGGAGTATCGACTTCAATTGCCAAGATAAATGTGCCAGCCAGTGTTGTAGTAAAGTGATGTTAGAAAGACGAAGCATTAGGTGGAAGCCTTTTCGGAATTTCGGATGAGGTGTGCGATTTGGTAATCAAGTGGTTGGAGCACGTAGTTGTAAGTGGACTTTGTGATATGGTTATTATCGGAATAGGATGTCGGAGCAGTAGTGGGTGCTTACCCGAAGGAGAAGCCAAGTGTTTTCGTTTGTGTGAGTCGCTAAGTAGGTATATTCTTGGAATCATTGGAAGTTTAAATAGGATGATGGATGGGTTAAGTCAAAAATGTGGTGTAACAACTACGAATTCTTTAAAGATTGCGAATTGTCTCTTATGAGTGAAAGAATTATCCGAGAAGGTAGTACTTAGAGATCAAAGAGTGTGTAGTAACTTCGATCGCTGGTGTCATTTCGAGATGACTTGGTTGAATGCCTTAAGTTAGAATTTTGATGCAACCGTTTGGTTATGTGTAGTAATGAGAAAGTGTTATCAGCAAGTGGCAAGTAATGTTTGGTGGGCGGTGCTCCACGCTAACGTGGGGAGGTGAATATCGTATGTCGGAATAAGTGAGTAGCTTGGAAGTAGTAAGCTTGGCAGTAACACCGAAAAGTGCAGTAAGGTGTGTAGAATGTCATCGGTGAGTGTGCGAACTCCTGGGAAGAGTATGAGAAAGAGGATTTGTGTGTATGTGATTGGCCTAAGAGTTGAGAAAAGCTAGCTTGTATGATCGATCTAGAGTGAGCATCTACTAGTGAGCTGTCCTTGGAAAGCGTGTTTTATGTTGAGAAGGGAGTGGGAGAAAGTAGTCGAATGTAAGGCTCGGGGTGAAGGACCATTGGATGGGTCTTGACAGTAGTGTGGGAGTGGCGTTGTGGTAAAAGTGTGTGATTCGATTGTTATCATTGGATTGCGGTCCGCATAATTAATGTGAGGAAAAGTTATCTGCCTTAGACGTACCTTGTGTTAGGAAGGTGATTGTAGAATTGTGTGTAACCTGTCGAGGAGAATTCTTAACGGCAGGTTAAGGTGTTATTCAAGTTTGATCTTGTGTTCGGTTGGCAATTTGAGCGTAATTATTTTATTAAGGGAGTCATGTCGTGGTGACGTTAACTTCGGTAAAATCCGTTCCTTTAAGAAAGTGAAATTTTGTGCGCCCTTAATTTGAAGCGTTTCTTGATGTCATGCGATTTTGGGGTAAGAGTTATAGTTAACTGTAAGAGTAATAATTCGTTGGTATACGTCTTTTGTTGAAGAATTATGCGTAGTGGGAGCTCATTCGACATCCCCCGTGTCAAATCTTAGGAAGTGTTCGGTCGAGGAAAGCATGGTCGTACTGTAGAAGACGCTGGTGGGAACAAAATTTGACATACGTAGAGGAACCCGTTGAGAGGGTGGACAGCGGGATTCGCAAGTTAAGGAACCAGGAGACCAGACTGGTAAAAAGTTCAGTGGAAGTTTCTTAGAAGGCATGAGGCAACTTGGGAAGTAGAAGAGGACATGAAGTCCAAATACCCTCATCGTTCCGATAAAGGAATTCCGGGGATGGAATTCTTTTGAGGGGGAAGTGTTGTAACAACCGAGTTTATTATTTGAACAAAATAAGTTTTTGGGGAAGGAAGTTTCATGATTTTAAAGTCTAATGACTGATTTTGCAATTTGATAAGGAAGTATAAAAGCTCTCTTATTGAGCTCAAAACCCTAGAAATAAATCAGTAGGGGTGTTTGTGTGTGTGTGCGGCTGTAGAGAGAAAGAGCAGAATGAGGAGAGAAAGCTTTGGTCTCAATAGCAAAGTCTGAGAAGGATTTCACCAACCATCACTTTGGATGAGGAAAGAAAACTGAAATATGTTGCTACATTGATTTCATCAGGTAACCTCCACTCTCAATTCTTATTTTAGAGTTGCTGCTGGGTTGTTTGGGTTATTGAGGGTTTCCTTGTTTTTAGAGTTTATAACGAATGTTTAATAGGATTTAGATAAATCACTGTGTTGGATAAATTAAAGTTCCGGTATTAGTTATTTTACAGATCCGGAATTCATCCTAAATTCCGGAAGTGGGCTGCACATATTGCGGATCCGGATGTTTAACTTGAATACCGGAACTTGGACTTGGCATCTTGCGGATCCGGAATATTTTCTTAGGATCCGGAATTAAGTATATGTTGAATCCGGAACCCCATGTCCCGGAATTGGGCTTAGTCTGATGATCCGGAAAATTAAATGGACCAGATCCGGTATATTAATAAACAAAGGATCCGGTGTTTGAGATGTAGATCCGGTATGGTAATTATTTGAGATCCGAAATTGTAGGCGATGGGCCAAGGATCCGGTAATGGGCCTTGTTGGACCGGAATGAATTTAATCAAGAATTCCGGTAGTGGGCTTTGATAGTTGGGCCGGAATTAATTTATGATTCTGGAAGTGGGTCTCAAATAAGCTAAATTCATGAGAACCAGAGTTCGATGTTGGGCCACTTGGACCCAGATTAAATCAAGCAGATCCGGAGTGTATTGTTGGGCCTATTTATAGGAGGACCAAAATTACGGATTGTACCGCATGTAATTGTTATGTGGGTCGTAGCACGGGAATTATTTTAGAAATCGGAAATTTGTGTATGCGCCGATTATATCCAGAACTCGGGTATTTTCAGCTGAGACATTCCAAGTTAGTAAAATCCAGTGTGTCTTACCGGGTATGTGTGTTGGGATATATATTGTAGGTGCGAGTAGAGGCGATCGGTGCGAGTAAGAATGTTTAGTCAGGATGCCAGGTGAGTTCCTTAAACCCTTTTTGCACGAAATGAGATGCTAAATGTTTTACTAATTATGGTTCATTTATGAGCATGAATTGTTTACCAACTGTTACTTATGCTTTCCATGAAAAGTATGTTTTAAATAAAGAACTATTTAGCAGCATGAAATGATTTAAAAGATTTATAAAGGTTTCACGTTTCGTGATTTGTGATGAGCTATGTGTATGTTATGTGGAGTCGGTCTGCACAGTGGTATCTAAGTACCTCGGGATCCGATAATCCCTTAGGCATTTGTGACGAGCTTGTAGGAGGGAATTCGTTTCCTTCCTACTCGGATAGAGGGGAGTCTGCTTGGGCCCCAGTATGAGGCGAGATGGGAGTCTGCTTGGGCCACGATCGCGGTTAGCTTATGTGATCCTTAAACACTGTGCAATACCATGATTGATGCTTATGTGGATAATGTTAATGAGTTTTATAAAATGATTTTATACTGTTGTTATATGCTGTTCACGGAGGGAATTCACTAGACCTTTTGGTCTAACCATCGCTTTTCAAAACTAAACCATTTTCAGGTAAGCAAATAGTTGGAGGCTCGGGTAAGTGAGCAAGAGCAAGATAGAGTACAGATACAGATAGAGACATTGCTTGTGCCACTTATAGAAGCTAGTATGTTTTCAGTTGTGTATAGGTTGTTTCCGCCAACCTAAGTTTTTGAGACTGATGTAATGAAATTTTGGGACTCAGTTTTGTAAGTATTATGAGTTAATGCTATACATGTCCTGTTTCAGTTTTGGGTTGTTACAAAAGTAAACAAAAGAGTTTGGGATTGATTTCCACATGAGTTTGATCAAGTCATTTAGAAACTTCATCTTTTTGCTTGGTAATTTCCATTCTTGGCAATGAGTGAGTTTTTGAGCTTTTGGGTTTGTAATCATGAACCAATGGATTGATTTTTATTGGAGTAATTGTGTTTTGTATGTTGTTTTTTGGTTCCTAAAGGTTTGAGTATCAAAAACTATTGATTTTGGAGGTTTAAAATCAGTTTGGAGCATTTTGGGGGCTTGGGACTTGGGATTTCAAGCTAGAACTTTCGTGCAAGCCCGAGAAGGACGAACAACGACTTTTGCGGCTTCTAACGCGACTTGAGGTCGTGTGAAAGGTGGCAAGTCATTATTTGAGCTCATTCTTCGGTTTGCTTCGTTTTTCGGGTCTAAAATCGAGGCGTCGATTGGGGGTTTGCTTTATTGGTTTAGTAGAGATGTTTTTGGATGTAATTGGATGATTTAACACCATTCTTATGTCGTCCAGTTCAGGTGTTCGGTTTGAGATAAAGTGTGTTTCAAGGCATGTGTCGATTTGCTAAAACTTAGGTGAGTTCCATTAAACCTTTTTACGTGAGACGTGTTGATAAATGTTCTAAACATTGATTATGGTTTGACATATGGGCATGGTTTTCATTCATAAATGGACGATCAATGGAAATGTTTAGACTACCGAATTTCGTTTTGAACATCATAACGTGATTTACACTTATGGGGATTTTGATCACGCATGATATAAAATTGTCCCTAAATGCATATGCATTGTTTACGTGATATTATCCGTTACTTGGCATATTGTTTTGGAGTCTGGTTGCACAGTGGGTATAGTATACCTTGGGATGCCATATATCCCTTGGGAGTTTGTTTATACACCCCTGTTGATCCAAACCCTCAGTGATTTGATAATGACTATGAGAAACACTTAGTGAAAATTGTAAGTAGACAATATGTATTAATGTTTTGTCATAAAAAAAACATACTAAGTCTGTTTAGTATCGTTGATGAAAACATGCGCTTTAAATTTATATATTCAGCGAACACTGTTCATCAGTAAGCCCTGAGCCTGTTCAGTCTCACTGATGATCGCTGATAGTTTTAGTTGTTTACTTATGATCCTTGAAGACAAGTTTCACGTCAATGGTTCTCTTGCTAACCCTACAAACACAAACTATATCGATAATGGTTCTCTTGCTAAACCCCCTAGATTTTCCAAAGATAACTTCAATCTCTGGAAAAATAGGATGATGCTCTTTCTAGAAGGTGTAGATCCCACTATACCTCACTATATCGAAAATGGACCATATGTCTCTTTCATGATTGACCCTGATGTTCCTGCTACTGCTACTAGAGTTGTTATCCCTGAACGAATCATCCCCAGGGAAGTCACTCATTTGACTGATGAGGACAAGAAGAAGGTGGCCCTCGATACTAAGGCTAGATCCATTCTCTCTATGGATCTTCCTGATGAAGTCTACCACTCCGTCATGAACCTGAAGAGTTCTAAAGCCATATGGGACACTATACGTGTTCAATATGAAGGTACTTCTGAAGTATAGGATTCGAGAAAGATCAACCTGGTAAGACAGTACGAAAGCTTCATTTGTGGTAAGAATGAAACTCTCTCTGAAGTACATCAACGGTTTAACTGCTTAATCATTGATTTAAAAACTGTTGGTAAGGAATATTCTAACTTTGAGATCCTGACAAAATTTCTGGAAAGTCTTCCTGAAAGTTGGGACAGTTATTCTTAATGTCTTAAACTCTCAAAGGATCTAAAATCTATGACCCTTTCTACCTTATATGGCACTATTCTCAATCATGAGCAGTCGTGTCATCTTAAGAATAATATTGTAAAAGATTCCAAAAGCACACCTGTTGCTTTACTCTCTTCAGAGTTGGTACCCACTCAGCGTTCTACTATCACTATCACTGAGTTGGAATCTAACTCTAATGAATCATCTGAAGCTGATCCTTCAGAAATAGATGAGTCACTGGCCCTCCTGACTAATTCTTTCAGGAGATTCGCCAGAAAGAGTAACTTCAGAAGAAACAAACCTCTTTCCCTTACTGATAAGCCAAAATCTTCAACCCCTGTAGATAAGGCAACTGCCACTTGCTATAACTGTGAAAAGATAGGTCACTTTGCTAGTGAGTGTAGGTCAAAGAAAGTCTTTAAACCCTCATCTTCTTCCTCCAAGAAATCCTCTAACCCCAGAGCTAGAGATGACAAAGACAAGAAGCTGTAAGAAAAATATGCAAAGCTGAAAAGCTTTAAGAAGAAAGGCAAAGGCATGATCGCTGAAGACCATGACTGGGCTCTTTCTGATGAAAAATCATCTGACTCTAAAGATGATGATGAGGCCAATCTCTGCCTCATGGCCAAAATAGAAGAAGAGGAAGAAACAACTGAAATTCCCTCTACTTCTACCTCCACCTCTCAGGTATCAAATCTTTCCACTAATACTTCTACTTCAGCTGATAATGACATCGATAGATGACGAACCGTCGATCTTCTGACCATTGATTTATATGATGCCATGAATGGCAAGACCAAAGCTGAAAAATTAAATATTGATCTCGCTGAACAGCTTAAAAATTGTCATTTGCAAATTGAAAAGCTTTCTAAAACTGAAGAAAATTTGAAAGATCAAGTCTGTATAAATCAAATCATAAGTATTGAGCGAGAAGAAGCTATCGCTGCATTAAAAGTTGAAAAAGATACTGTTGAAGGATGGTGTAAATCCTCAACAACGATCACTGAGATAATTTGTGCTCAGATTCCGTTGAGTGATAAAAGTGGTCTTGGTTATAAAGCTGATACTTTAGAACCAACCACTGATCGTTCCATGCTCAAGTTTGGAATGTTCGTATCCTCAATCCCTGACACTTCTTCGTCTCAGTGTTCTTCTTCAAACACTCCCATCCCTGAGGAAAAACATACCTTAACTTCTAAAGGTAAAGGTAAAGAAAAAGTTTATAACCAAAAACCTCAGAAGGGTACCTTTGTAATTGGTAAGAAATCAACCTTCTACGTCAGAGAACAAGATCCCTGGATTTATTTAGCGATCTACTCCTAAACTGAAAGTGGATGTAATTGGTAAGAAATCTGAAGAACTGGTAGTTCCTCCAATTTCCAATGCCAAAGGTATACTTGGTGCTGGCCCTGCTCATTTAAAAATTTCTGCTAAGCATACAAATGGTCCTAAAGCTACTTTTAGCTATAGGAAATGTTATCACTGTGGACTTACCGATCATATTGCCAGTAAGTGCCCTACAACCACCAAAGCTGAGAAATTAGCTAAGGTGAAGATCACTGCCCCCAAGGCAAAGAAGACCAATCCTAGTGCTAATCAGGTTAAAGTGAAAACAACCACTGAGGTTAAGAAATTAAGCAAAGTGAAGAATGTCACTAAAGTTGAATCTTCAAGTGTTGCGAAGATTGCTGAACCTTCAACCTCCTCAACCACCACTGAGAAATGTGGACCTATGGTGATATGGGTGGCAAAATCAAACTAATCTTCCTTTGTTTGTAGGTCCGGAAGGGTATCTGGTATCTTGATAGCGGATGCTCTAGACACATGACTGGCAAAAAGAACCTGCTCACTGAATATAAGGAAGGGAGAGGTCCCTCAGTGACCTTTGGTGGAAATGGTTAAGGCTATACCCGAGGGTTTGGTGTACTCTCTAATGGTACAACAACCTTCAGAAGAGTCGCATATGTCGAAGGGCTGAAGCATAATCTTCTAAGCATCAGTCAGCTATGTGATAAGGATTACAAAGTGTGTTTCACTAAGGAATCCTGCTCTCAGCGGATACCGTTTGGAAAATGTTTATGTTATAAACATGGACTCAACAACCACTAAGAATTCTTGTTTCTTTTCCAAAGCATCTTCCGATGTCAACTGGCTATGGCATAAGAGACTCTCTCATCTCAACTTCAAGACACTGAAAACTCTTTCTTCAAAAGAGTTGGTCATTGGTCTACCTCAACAATCATACGCTAAGGAATCTCTATGTTCAGCGTGTGAAAAAGGGAAACAAACCAAAAAAAGCTTCAAGTTAAAGCAAGTTTCCTCAGTATCATCTCCACTTCAACTTCTTCACATGGATTTGTTTGGCCCTGCTAAGAAACAATCCATCGCTGGAAAGAAATATACACTGGTCATAGTTGATGAATTATCTCACTACACCTGGGTTATGTTTCTCCGTTCTAAGAGTGACACCCCTGAAGAACTCATCGCTTTCGTCAGAAAAATGGAAGTCCTGAATAATATGATCGTTCGCTCAATAAAAAGTGATCATGGGACTGAATTCAAAAATAGTTCCCTTGAAAATTTCTTTGAAAGTAAGGGGATTTCTGACAATTTTTCTTTAGTGAGAACACCACAACAAAATGGAGTCGTTGAAAGAAGAAATCGAACGATCATCGAAGCTGCTCGTTCCATTCTCAGTGATTCTCGTCTACCTACTCAGTTCTGGGCAGAAGCTGTCAACACTACTTGTTTTTACTCAAAACAGGTTGCTGATTGTCAAAAGATTCAAGAAAACAGCCTATGAACTTTTCCATGGGAGAAAGCCTTCAATTAGTTTTCTTCACATCTTTGGATGTCAGTGTTTCATACTGAACAACAGAGATGCCCTTGGAAAGTTTGATCCTAAGGCTGATGATGGAATATTTCTTGGATATTCTTCAGTTTCCAAAGCCTTCAGAGTCTTCAATCGTAGAAGACAAATTGTAGAAGAAACAATCGACGTCACTTTTGACGAATCCCGTTCAGCGAACTCAAGACCTTCTGCTGATACTGAAGAACTCAATCAATGGATGTTTTCTCATCTTGGGGACTCGGAAAATATTCCCATTCCTCAGGACATCCTTACCGCTGATGGTGATCCTACTATCATCCCAAGCATGCAGACAAGTGAAGCTGAATAATCATGGGTTTCAGTTATTCCTCTCAACATTATGCCTGCTTCTGAACCATCTACCTCAGATATCCCATCTATTTCTCAACAATCAGTGAATGAAATGATAGCTGGACCTCTTCCTCTTCTACCTGAAGTACCTGAAGTTGTTGAAGCCTCTTCTTCAGCTCCTCCAGAAGTTCAAATCGAGTCAGCAATTCATGCTCCGGCTCAGCGATGGACTATAAATCACCCCATTGATCAAATTCTTGGTGATCCAAACGCTGGTGTTCAGACTCGACGAGGTTCAGGTAACTTTTGTTTATTTGTTAACTTTATCTCTCTAATTGAACCAAAGAAAACTGATGATGCCCTCATAGATCCAAATTGGGTCAGCGCTATGCAATAAGAGCTGACCGAATTTGAAAGAAACAAAGTTTGGAAACTCTTTCCAAGACCATCTGACAAGTCAGTGATAGGCACTAAATGGGTCTATCGAAACAAGTTGGATGAACATGGAACTATAACCCGCAACAAAGCTCGTCTTGTTGCTCAGAAATACAGACCAGAGGAAGGCATAGACTACGACGAAAATTTTGCCCCATTAGCAAGACTGGAAGCCATTCGTCTATTCTTAGCTTACGTTGTTCATAGAAACTTCAAAGTAAATCAAATGGATGTGAAATCAGCATTTCTCAACGGAAGGCTGAATGAAGAAGTCTATGTTGAACAACCTCCAGGATTCACTGATCCTAAGCATCCAGGTTATGTATATAAACTGGATAACGCACTCTATGGCTTAAAGCAAGCTTCTCGTGCATGGTATGACACTCTCTCTACTTATCTCCATATTGAAAAATATGAGCGTGGTAAAATCGATAAAACTCTATTTTTCAAGAAAGTAAAAGGTCATATCATTCTTGTTCAAATATATGTCGATGATATTATATTTGGTTCTACTAACCCTGACTTATGTACTCGTTTCGCTGAAAGAATGAAAACTGAATATAAAATGAGTATGATGGGTGAACTAACATATTTCCTTGGTCTTCAAATCAAGAAAAATGAAAAAGGTACTTTCATTCACCAAGGTAAGTATGTTAAAGATATGCTGAAAATGTTTGATTTAACTCAAAGCTTAGCTATGAAAACCGCAATGGCACCGTGGCTGACACTAAACATGGATCCTTCTGAAAACCTGTTAATGTCACAGCGTACCGTGGGATGATCGGCTCCCTTCTGTATCTTACCGCTAGCCGACCTGATATTATGTATGCAACCTGTTTGTGTGCAAGATATCAATCTGAACCTAAGGAATATCATTCGATCGCTGTAAAGCGTATTTTTCGATACCTTAAGGGTACTCCTAACCTAGGTCTTTGGTATCCCAAAGACTCAGGATTTGATCTAATCGCCTATTTAGATAGTGATTTTGCAGGATGCAAATTGGATAGGAAAAGCACCATAGGAGGCTGTCAGCTCCTGGGTGGAAAGCTGGTGAGTTGGACAAGAAAAAAGCAAAACTCAGTGTCCACCTCAGCTGCTGAAGCTGAGTACGTAGCCGCAGGAAGTTGTTGTCTTCAGGTCTTATGGATGAAAAATCAACTATTGGACTATGACCTTCAGCTCTCCAAGATTCCAATCTATTGCGACAACACTAGTGACATTGCCATAGCAAACAATCTAGTGCTACACTCAAAGACCAAACACATCGAGATCATGTATCTTTTTATCAGAGATCATGTGATGAATGGTGATGTAGAACTTCATTTTATTCCAACTGACTTTCAGTTAGCTGATCTTTTCACCAAACCTCTTGATGAGACAGGATTCAACTTTCTCATCAGCGAGCTTGGAATGCTGAACCTAGAAGAGTAAAATCTTCAGTGGTTAAGCATTTGATCAATGATAATATGAACTGATATATCCCTATTAATCATCAAATCTCTGAACAAATTGATTCGCTGATATTAAGGTATGTTCTCTTTCTTAATCGCTGACACTCTACTCAGCATGCAAGATTTCAAAACAAATTACATCGCTGAATATCTCTTCCTTTCAGTGATTCTTTTGAAATTCTTAAATCTCTGATATTTATATTCAGTGTTTCTTAATTTCTAAAATGTCCCTGAGCTTTTCTAAAACCCTCAGAGACACATTAAAATGATAAAGGACGTTTATGACGTCATCACAACGGATAAACCATGGCACGCCTTTTTGTCTGACACACTCGCCCGTTTCGTTTTCTTGTCCAATACGATTTGAGGGACGTGTCACGTGCTATCATGAAAAACTTTTCCCGCTCTTAGTTTTTCTCTCTCTACTCTCACTATATAAACCCTTTGAGTTTATATTTTTACCTTTTACGCGAACTTGCTCTCGAAAACAAGAACTCACTATTGCATTCGGATTTTTCAAGAACCTGTGTTAATCTTCATCTCCATTTACGAAACAGGTTACATTTATCTTCTTTAATCCATCTTAAACAACACTTTTGATCTTATTCTTGTTTTTACAAGATCAAACAATAAACATCTCTGTTAGTGCTAATATGTCTTCAAGGTTTAATGTAGAAAGTCAAATGTCAAAGTCACTGTTATTGTGTTGTTAGTGTGTGGTTTATACCTTGTGTGTCTAGGTATAAATAGGCTTGTTTAGTGCTTGTTATAAAAAAAAACACTTACACTAACTGTTAAGAGAGAACCTTTAGAGAGAACAGTGTTGAACTCATATCTTGTAACATGTTCTTGATGTAATTGGTTGACAATTCTCTATCTTCTCTATCTTGATTAGATCTTCGTTTAACAATTGGTATCAGAGCAGGAATCTTGATTAGAGATTGTTTCTTGGATCAATCACAAAGTTTTGACTGGATTCTCAAGAAAATTTGATTGATTTCTTGAATTTTTTCAAGTAAATCTCGTTTTCTTGAAATTTACTCAAATCTTTATGTTTTTGATTGATTTCATCTGAAGAATTAGTTCTCTGGATTCGTATTGGTGTTTAGATCATTTGTATTTCAGGAATCGAGAGCTAATCTGGTCGTTTTGAGGTTCGATTTCACGAATTTCAAGGTTTTTGCGCTGTTCGTGAAAAAGTCACTGTTCGATCGATCTGGTTTCTGATTCAGAGGTTTTCAGAGGTTGTTTGTTGAAGATAAAGTGTTAGGTTTTTGTTTTCGAGCACCACTGTATGTTTCAGAATCAGTAATTTTGATTTTCAGAGGTTTTTAGACGATTTTTTGAATATCTCGCAAGATCCAAACTTTTCGCAACATTCATCAAACTTTTCGCAAGATTCATCGATCTGAGTATTGTTCTTCGTACAAGTCTTCTTCTCGCAGAGCTTTTCGCATCACAAAGACCCGAGTTTTACAGCTTTTCGCAAGCCTCAGACCCGAATTTTCAGCTTTTCGCAACCCACTGACCGCATTCTGAAACTTTTCGCAAGCTTCTCTTGCGAAAAGTGTTCTGTCAGATTTCTTTCATTGTCCAAGGCTACTTTTCGCAACCGTTGCTTGCGAGTTTTTCCACTTTGCGCAACTGTTGCTTGCGAGTTTCTCTACTTTTCGCAACCTTAGCTTGCGAGTTTCTTACTTTTCGCTTCTCACAGTTGCGAGTTTCTGAATTGTTAAAAAAAAATATACTGAAATTTTTTCTATAGTGTATTTCATACACTTTAAGATTTTTTCAAGAAAAAGTTTTATATAATTTTTTTTAATTCTTCAAACATGAAGCGGCTTCCAGTGTTGTTCAAAGAATCTGATTTTGAACTACGGAGAGTCCCGTTCATCGATTTTATTGCAAGTAGAGAAAATGGTGAAAATATGATACAATCTTTCACTGAAGGCCCAATGATCAGAACTGGCAAAGATTATACAGAAGAAGAGATTAACAGAATGAAAGACGACAAGGAAGCTTCATCCAACTTGATCTTCGCACTTTACAAACTTCCACAACACATCTTCAAACGCGTTGAATGTTTCAAAAACAATCCAACGCTTATGTGGAACGAGTTAACCAAGCAAATGCTTGGATCTGAAGTTGTTTTTAAGAGAAAGGAAGAAGAAAAGAAAGCTGAAAAAGAGGATGCGGAACAGAAATCATCAAATGCTGAAATTGAAGAACTTAAGGAAAAGATTATAGAGCTTACAAAGAGACTTTCTGACTCGGAAAAGTTGCTAAAAGAGGAAAGAGCGAATCGTACAAATGACAAAATGAGCTATGAAAAGCAAATTTTATCTCTTTCACAGAAAGTTTCTGAACTTGAACAAGCTTCAAAGACGGAGAAGAAAGAAAATGAAGAAAAGAAAGCTCTTGAACTCAGATGCATAAAACTTTCTAAACAAAATGCAGATTTTGAGAAAGTTTTATTTCTGGAAAAAGAAAAATTGGAGAAGGAAAGGGTCGAGTATGAAAAGGAAAGGAAAAGCTTTGAAGCGAAGAATGTGCAACTGTCAAAGAGAATTTCTGAGCTTCAAAAGGACTTAGATATAGAAAGTCAAGAGCTAGAAAAGATGAAGAAAGCTGAATTTCAGGCTAGATGCGTTAAAGACGAATTTTCTAAAGAAAGGAAGATATTTCAGCAGAAAATTCTTAAATTGACAATGAATTTGGCTGCGTTATCGACTGATATCATGAAAGAGAAGAGGGTCAAGTCTGATATCCAGAAGAAACTTGATTTGGTGACCAAGGAACGGAACGACTTATCCTACAAAGTGAAATCACTTAACAAACCCAAAGGCTATTCAGGAAGTTCGATTCGTCCTTCTAACCTCTTCTATGATCATTCAGTAGATAATTCCTCCAAGCATCAATCTGCTGATCTTCCTCCATACAAGAAAGTCAACATGCAATGGAGAGTAAAAGGTACGTCTCCTGAAAAAGGTGTTCTTAAGTCATTTGTTCCCAACAAGAACACTAACATGAAAGCTAAATCTTTTGTTAAACCTGATTCATTATATTCTGCAAATCATTTAATCAGGTTAGCACAAAAGAATTTTTGTTGTTCTTATTGTGGTACTAATGATTTTATTAAAAATGATAATGTTCATTATTGGTATGGTACTTATCATTTTCCTTCCTATAGAGCTCCGCTTAACAAGGCAGGACCCAAGACACGTTGGGTACCAAAATTTACTTAATCCGTTTTTGCAGATTTAGAAGCAAAGCGTTGAACTCTCGGAAGAAGATTATTTGTGCCATTAAAGGGAGTAAAGAGAATGGTTTCTAAACACATCAGTTTAGAACCCGGATTTCACAATTAATGGTTTCTAAACACATCGGTTTAGAACCCGGATTTCAAAGTTTATGGTTTCTAAACACATCAGTTTAGAACCCGCATTTCACCGATTATTGGTTTTTGAACACATCAGTTCAAAATCCGTACTTCAACGACTTTGGTTTCTAAATACATCAATTTAGAACCCGTGCTTCAACGACTATGGCTTCTGAACAAATCAGTTCAGGACCCGTACTTCAAAGACTAAGACTTCTAAACAAATCAATTTAGAACTCACACTTATCAGGTGATATCCTTAACTGTCATATCTTTTTGTTTCAAGGAACAAGTGGTGAAAGGTAACATTGCATTATGTTTTATCTCTACTGCTTTGAAAATTTGAATCTTTACAAATTTAATTCAATGAGATGGAAAAATTTTTCAACTTTCATTCAATGAATGAAATGTGTGTCAAGGGTGATTTTACAAGCGTTTTTGTATTATCTGAGTTAAATTTGTTTCATCTTTCACTTCTGAAATAAATCGAAAGGTCAGCAAAACATGAATGAAATTATGCTGAATGCTCAAAATTATGTAATTCTAGACTTATATAGAATATAATGCTCAAAAAGCCTTTTTGTCAGAATGATGGATGGAAACGAAAATATGGGAGAAGCACTATGTTTTAGAACCAAGTGATTGAGATGATCTAAGTTTTAAATACAAATCATTTAGTTTGAAAGTTTGTGCCTGTGGCCTATCTGGTTTGGGAGATTAACTCCTAAGGGGTGCTTGACACCTAGTCCCTAAGGCCAACTGGTCTGGGATCGGCTGACCCAAATCCTTCTATAGAACCAGATAGAAAGCCATGTTCTACTGGTACAAATGGGTTTAAGATATATCGATGTGGCCTTTCTGGTTTGGGAAAGTAAGTTCTAAGGGGTGCTCGTCACCTAGCACCTAAGGCCAACTGGTCTGGGATCGCTGACCCAAATCCTGCTATAGAACTAGTTAGAAAGTCATGTTTAACGGTGTATCTTATTCTTACTAAACTTTTTGATTAAAAGATGCCAATGTGCACAAAAGTAAAAGATGCCAATGAGCACAATATCAAAAGATGCCAATGTGCACAAAATCAAAAGATGCCAATGAGCACACATCTCTTGAAACTTGGGGAAAATACAAAGTCGCGATAATCCTGTAATTTTGTGAAAATCTTGATTTTTGGCAAATAGTGTGAGTAGAGGAGAGTATTCTGATGTGTTTTAGAATTGCATATGCTTGTTGCTAATCATATTTTGCATGCTAGCACACCAAATAGATTTTATAAAGGAGTTGAAACTGAACTTTTGTAACTTGATATGCAATGATGTCTTGTTTTTGAATCCAAACGCATGCATTTGATTTCGTTTGATGGAAATACTTGTTACATTTCATTAAGTTGAATTTCTTTTGTTTGGTGTTCAAATGATTAATTGGTAGTAGTTATAAAATGTAGTTCAATGAATTAATTTTTTTTTCCTTGTACAAATTTGTTAAAATGTGCGCTAATGAAATTTTATGCAAATTTTCAGGGGGAGAAAATCAATTTGCTCTACAATTCTTATTTTTAGGGGGAGCAGGATCTTTCGTTAATGGGGAGATTGTTTGTGTTTTACAAGGACTTGACTGAAATTGACAAGAATTTTCGATGCTCATGATGCTTATTTTCATCGAAAAAGGGGGAGAAATGTCTACATCAATTTCATGTCAAAGAGCGTTTCATGTCAAAGATTTGTTTTTTAACGTCAAAGGGGAGAAATGTTGAAAGAAGTCTTTGTTTCAAGAAAGGATAGGGGGAGATTTCTTCTTCAAGAGTTTATAAGAAATCGATTGATCATTTAGTGATCTCTTTCTTTTGAACTCGTGCCTTTATGAAGATATCGATACTGAAGTTTGAATTTCTCAAGTCAATGAATAAGGGGAGAATTCTTCAAGAGTTTGAGAAAAATCGATTGATCATTTTGTGATCTCTTTTTCTTGAACTTGGGCTTTTGTGTATTAATATGTTTTGTGTGAAGATCCATATTCTCCTGTTCGAAGAAAGATAGTCCGTAAATTCTTGTTTGAAGATTGTGTGACATGTTGACTTTGACAAGCAATTTTAAAGATCAAAGAGCTGAAGTCTTAAAGTTTTGAAGATTCAAGAAAGCTAAAGACTGATGTTTTCATTTTGTTTAAACCTTGAATCCAAGGGGGAGATTGTTAGTGCTAATATGTCTTCAAGGTTTAATGTAGAAAGTCAAATGTCAAAGTCAATGTTATTGTGTTGTTAGTGTGTGGTTTATACCTTGTGTGTCTAGGTATAAATAGGCTTGTTTAGTGTTTGTTATAAAAAAAACACTTACACTAACTGTTAAGAGAGAACCTTTAGAGAGAACAGTGCTGAACTCATATCTTGTAACATGTTCTTGATGTAATTGGATGACAAATTCTCTATCTTCTCTATCTTGATTAGATCTTGGTTTAACAATCTCTAAAGTTAAAATCATCTTCTTCATGGTTTTAAATTAAAAGACACAATCTGTTTATAGGTTGTTCTTCAAGTTTTTAACAAAAATCTTAAACTTGACACTATCATATGTTTTTCCAGAATCCTTTCCATAAAAGGAAACTGGAAAACAAGAACTTTCACTGGTTTTGTACTTCTTTTCAAAACTAGAAAACACTAAAAACCCTTATTTTGGAAACTTTTCCATTTTAAGAAGTCTTCTTTATCTTCTTCATTTGTGTGTATTTTGAACAGAAATGGAAACTACTGATTCTACCAACACTGTATCTCCTTCATCATTTGACAAGGCTGAAATTACCAAAGCTCCCAACGTGAGCTTCTCCATGGAACAAGTCACATTTATGCCCTGTTCACTTTTCCCCCAAAGAAACAGGTCACTCATCTCGATGACGCTATAAACTTCCTAAAGAGCTTTCCTCTGGCGACAACGCTGACAGTCAAACCCCCAGCCCACAAGAACCTAGTTGCCCAATTCTGGTACACTGCCAGAAGATCTCAGGTTGCCTCCACCAAGAACCCTGACAAAATGGTAGACGTAATCCTCTCTGAAACCGAGTTTGGGAAAGCGAAGATCCATCCCGGGGCGATCAAGTCTACTCTAAATCTACCTGGCAGCTCAAGAAAAAAAACGCTTCGTTTCCTTACCTGACGTAAACTCCAAGGAAGGCAAAGCTGAAATCATTGCCTTTCTGGATGCAATGAAGTACAAATGGAACACAGGGAGAGATGACCTCCCGGAGAAGAAGATCACTATCGTCCTAAAAAGCAAAATGCCAAGCAAGATGAACTTCATCTTCGCACATCTCATCAGCTGCATGACAGCTAAAACGGGGTCAACTGATCTGGCCTCAAAGCCCCAGACTGATATGGGGTATGCTCTGATCAAAGGGCTCCATGCAGATTGGGCCAAGATAATATTTGAAGAAATGATGGAGAGGGTAGAAGAATCGAAGCGGTCAGCGAACGTCCCCTTTCCTCGATTTCTAAGTGCTCTCTTCATGCAAGCACTTCAGGATAAGTACCCTAAAGAGGGAGACCTGAGGTTGTCCCAGGTCGACCCTAAGGTACTAGACTTCAAACCACTCGTCAATGAGGTACGTCTCTCTACTCTCTTACCTCTTCTCCGCTCTACTTCTTCTTCTACTTCTGCGGCTACCACTTTGGCAGCGGTCGTCGCAACCGCTGGTACCCAGGCCGCAACCACCACTTCATCTCGAAAGAGAAAACAATCTACATCCCCACTTGGCATCCATAAGACCAAGAAGATCTCCAAGGAGCAACCCCCCAAGCCTTCCCAGGCTGAAGACACAGTGTCTATCTCTCTACAGAGGACGCTGGACGATTTCGTGGCACGCTCCGCCACATCTGCTGAAACCACCCCTTCCATTCCCACTTTAGTGCCTCAAGACACTGAAGTTACCATGGATCAGGACCCTCACTCCCAGTACCTCTAAGTACTAAAGAGCTTTTCATCAGCGGATCCAACGCTGAATCTGCTACCCACACCCTCTTCTCAACTTTTGTTCCTCCCTCATCTTCTTTGGTCACTCCAAACTTCATAATTCCCCCACTCTCAACCTCTGGTGTCATTCACCTAAGTGACACAACGGCTGCTGATCTTCAACATCTGATGGATCAAAATCAAGGACCTGGTAGCTCTCAACGTCAACCAACCATGGAAGACGATATGAAGACTTTCACTGGTCACCGTCATTTCCACACCTTCTCCAACCCGTCCCCAGGTATACTAAACACTCCTCTCTCTGAACCCCCAGCGTCTGAGCTTTCCTTTGTTCACAAGTTTTTCTCTGTTACAGGTCCTAATTTGGTCACCATCAACAACTCCCTCACAGATTTGTCCAAGAAGGTAGATTCTCTCACCACCACTCTCTCCACAAACTCCTCAGCGGTTACAGACGCTGGGGAAGATTTAAAGAAACTCACCACTGAGGTGAAAGAGAAGGCCTCCAGCGCTGACTTACAAAAGCTGGAAGGTGGCTTCTCCTCTGTTGTCAAGGCCCTCACAACCAACTCCTCTATACTCAGCGCCCTCAACAACACCAACGCTGACCTCTTTTCAAACTTCAAGGCTCTGTCCAGTGAAGTCACATCACTGAAGACAGAGGTCTCAAATCTTAAAGGAGAGGTGAGCTCACTGAAGACGGAGATGAGTGATCTAGGCAAAAAGGTCGACTCATCTAATGATCTGATTCAACAGCTCTTGGACCGGCTCAATGCTCCCACTGTCCCTCTATTCCACTTTCTTAGGATGACCGGGAGAAGGTGGAGATGGCAGTGGGCTTCATAATCAACAGCACCCCTGCTATTTCTGGCCTGGAAGTCAGAATGGCAGCGGTGGAAACCACCCTTGGGATCCCTGGCCACGATGACAGGGACCCTAAGGACGTTGCTGCTGAAACTACTACCTCCCCCATCCGTCATGTGGAAGACGGGGAGAAGACTCAAGAAGACCTTCCCCATAACTCTGAGGGGGAGGAAAATGTTGATAAACCTCAGGGAGTTGAAAACCCTGAGGGGACCGAATTCTCTGACCCTGCAAATTCTGAGGGGGAGAATGTCGAAGAACATGTTGAATCTCCAGTGCATGTCGACTCGGATGACAATGCTGAATCTGTGGAAGAAGGAGAAGAAGACAAAGAAGATCTGGATCTTAAGGACGACGAACCTTCATCATCACCCAAAGATGATGACGATGATGATGATGTTGACTTCTCCTTCCAGCCCAAACCCAAAAAGACTCCAGCTCTTAAAGGGCTCGTCATCAAAGAATCAGAGGAGGGGACCACCAAAACTAAACCTGCAGCATCTGAAGCTGATAAAGACAAAAACAAAGGCCTTGCAAACGAAGACAACTTGGCTATTCTCTTCAACAAGCCACTTTGTCAGGTAACTTACTTATTCTTCCCTTACCCTGCATCCCTTCTCAACCTCATTTCTACTCTCCATAAAACCTCTTAACACTTAACCCATTCTTTCTCTATCTCTTCTTCCAAATGATCTTACCTCGGTGATCGTTTTGTTTCAGCTAGTCCTCTCCCCTGCTTGAGAGTCAAACTGAAGCTCCTCTGACTACAACACCAATAATCCCAGCCCCGACTGCTGATGAAATAATCCAAGTCTTAGACTTTGCTGAGACCGGTGACATTTTTTAAGAAGAAGAAGAACTGCTCTCGCACAAGAAAAGATCTTCCTTGGTTCCTCAAAAGCCAAGGGAAGAAGAACTGAAAAAGAGAGCATCCATGATTCAAAAGCTTGAGGATCAGCGCTTTGTCCCTTCTCATCTCAATATTCTATCAAAAAGGGAAATCGTTGAATCCCTCAGAGCTGAGAAACTCCTGACTAATCGAAAGAAGGCCAAAGAAAAAGATAAAGAATATGCCTTAGAACTTGCTCAGCGTTCAGTTGCTGATCCAGAACTGAAGAAGTTCCATGTTGCTGTTCAAAGGAAACTAATAAATGACGCACATAAGATCAACCAGGAAAAGACCAAAGTCAGTGATTCCACACTGGACTGGTCAAGAAGATGTGCCACTACACACAACATGGATCAAGGATCAGCGTTGTAAACATAAAAGGGAGATATGCCTTGAAATATGATAAAAAGGTACCGATTATTCATGTCCAAGTAGTCAGAGAAAACGGCTATTTCAGAACTTGCTACATGTCAGACCTAGACAAATTCGGTTTCCCTGAATGGTTGGAAATGAGAATCGCAATTCAGCGATCCCGCTCTACTTTCAAAATCGAAGTTGAAAAAGGCATAAACTGGTTGATCGACTTGGTAACCTCAGCGGTTGATATTCCCTTCCACCAATTCAGAAGAAACGAGCTGCGCCAAAGAAGAAGACTCCTTCCTCTCCAGGCCCGGCAATGAGAAACAAGACATGGATTGACTTCTCTCGTGAAACAGTTCTTGGCCCTGCCCCTAATCTCTCTGGACTCGACATATCTCTACCTCCTGCTGAAGACTTTGTCCCTCGTAAGGTTATCAGCAATCCTTATGGCATTTTCTTCTATGACTTCACTGGCCGCAGATGCTTTCAACGCATCTATGATTTATACAAAACTCCAATCAAACAACTCAGAGATTTACTCTACTGGTGCGAATACAGACGCAGTGTACTTGGATCACTCCTAAAATCCCACATCTACCGCGAAGCCAAGAAAAAAAGGGAACAGGGAGTCACAGTCCCTGATTGGATGATTCCAAAGATTGATACTCTTGATGAACGCGTCAAGAAAGAACCTGAGTAGCTGATAGGATTTCTTTTGTAATTCTTCTACCTTTTATCAGCTTGTAACTTTTGTACTTGTAATTATTATTCGTTGTACTTGTAATTTTTCCACTTCCCTATGTAATCTATACGAAGTTAAATGAATTTTTTTAGTAAATGTACTTTACTCCATCAGTACTTAAAAAGATCCCCGAAAACAGTAAATGGGACAACTATTTTATGAGTCATTTTTATCCTTATGTTTTCTTACTTGGTAATTTTCTTTTATTGCTATGTCATCATCAAATAGGGGGGAGATTGTTGATCCAAACCCTCGGTGATTTGATGATGACTCTGAGAAACACTTAGTGAAAATTGTTACTAGACAATATGTATTAATGTTTTGTCATCAAAGAAAACATACTAAGCCTGTTTAGTATCGCTGATGAAAACATGCGCTTTAAATTTATATATTCAACGAACATTGTTCATCAGTGAGCCCTGAGCCTGTTCAGTCTCACTGATGATCGTTGATAGTTTTAGTTGTTTACTTATGATCCCTGAAGAAAAGTTTCACGTCAACCATATTCAAAGCTGAAGTCGAAGATCAAGCCAAAGAACCAGCGACAAAGTCTACTAGTGACCTGATGCGGATATCAGCGAAGCCAAGACCTGTCCACTCAACGTAAAGTTTCAAGTAGAAGACTTCAGCGAACGCTGAACTTTATCATTCACTGATAAAGAATCATTTAGCGTACGCTGATCATGAAGCCTCCTCTACAAGCAACTTTTGTCTTATCCTTGCACGCCTTTGTACGATCTGTCAGAACGGATATCCCATTTGTCCAGAATCGTACAACCAACTCTGATCTTACACTGTTCACCATACGGCTACTAGGTTGTCTACTGAAGTCAAAACATGCAACCAACCAGAGGTTGCCACGTGTAAAGGTATACTGACTTGCATTAAATGCATGCAGTATATAAAGGAAACCCTACTTCATTTGTGAAGTGCTCGAACCTTTCCTCTCGCTGAACTCACTGTCTGTTAGAATACTCTCCTTAGTATTCTAGTTTTTCTTAATCTCTATTTCTAGTGCAAGAACTCTTAGTAATTCTCATAGTTTGTTTAGATTAGGTTTATTCCTTAATATTGTTCTGCAACAAACTGTAAATTGTTTGATACATATCAATAAACAATTAAAAAGATAAAAATCGTGTGTTTGTATTCAACCCCCCGCCCTTCTACAAACTTGTATAACCCCTTCAGGACCAACAACCCCGTACGCATAGAATATGTTTCCTGTATATGCGGGAATGGGGAGTCTGCTTGGGCCCAGGCGGCAAAAGGGGAGTCGGCTTGGGCCCCGATCGTGGATACTACCATGAGGTGGGAATTTTCTATGAACACTATGCAAATATCCATATATGATGTTGGACTGTTTCGATGGGCTTTATGGCAAATTTGATTGATGCTTTATATTAAGTGTTAAAACTATTTTGAGAGGGAATTCACTAGACCTCATGGTCTAACCCTCGCTTTTCAAAAACTAAAACCATTTGCAGGTAAGAGTTTGATTAGGGTTTCATCTGAAAAAGATGGAAAGAGGTGACGTCACAGAAGAGTTTTAGCCTAGTGGAGGCTTGTAGTTCACCCTCGGACTTCCGGTAGCATCTCAGTTGTGAAGGAGTTTAACTATTGTGTACCTAGAGTTGAGAATGATGTATTTAGTATACTGTGGACCGTTTTTGGTTGTAATTTTGTAATTATGTTATTGTTGTTTTTGGGACGTTGCAAATGGTATCAGAGCCATAGTTTAAGGGGTGATCCGATGGGCGTAAACTTAAACCGTGGAGTAAGGGAGACACAATTAAGATATAGGAAGTCATTAGGGAACACATTGAACGTCGAGAATCATGATTATGGTTGTGAGGACTCTTATGTAAGGTAAGCTCAAAATCGCATCTGGCCAATGCCATTATGAACTTACAGGTGCATGAGTGTGCTCAATTGCTATTGTTGGAAAAATTGATGGGCATGGTAGTATGTAGTGAATTCTAAGCTTGTAATGATAGCAAAGGGTTTACGTGTCGTGCGAGATCATTTATGATGCAATGTTTATATCTTCTAGAAAAAAGTGTCGTTCGGAATGTTAATGAGCCGTCTAGGGGTATAACTTCTTGGGTTCGAAAGGGATGAATAACTGATTAAGGGTAAACTCCTAGTTTCTAGTGAGTCCCCATTCTTGGAATTGATGTGTTAATCAGTTGGGATAGGAAGTGAGGACTGTGTTGGAATCTTGAAAGCTTCAACTCAAGATCAGGTGAAGGAATCGAGCCTTTGACTCTTTAGTCAAGCGTTATAGTGGCAAGTATAATGAAGGAAAGATATCAGTATTGGATTGAAGTATGCGTAGGGTTAGAATGTGAGGTAATTGGTCATTTATCGACCTTAAGAAGTCAAAGATTGAAACCGCATGATTTGTAAATCATTGGTAAATATGGAAACCGTATAGAGTGGTCAAGCAGGTAGGCTGTGAAGCACCTATACAACAAGTTGTTGCAAGGGTGAGAAAGTGACCGTTGGTCAAAAGTAGAGTGTCAATGATAAGTTGTTGTGAGTACAACGGTTGACCTTGTAGAGTGAATAGCTTTCAATTGCAAATTGAGTATCATGCATCGTGTCTTTAAATGTGTTACGTGAGTTCTTTCATGATAAAAGTAAATACGTGCATAATGCATTTCTTGTTTTGGAAATAAGTCAACGCGTGTAAGGGTACGTTTAAATAAAAAGACAAACTTGTTTACGTTGCACGATAAAATTTTGAACTTAGTGATTTGCAAATTGTTTCACCCTTTTTTATGTAAAGAGAATCTTCATCGCGAAAATCATGGAAACGTTTGACTGCAAAGTTTTTATAACTAAAATGAGTGTGGGAGCCGACTAACTCACTTTGTGTAAGTGATTTCCTTTAGAACTTTTCTAGTCGTATTGGAAAAGTTTCATTGGATACATTTTGTTGTACCTCATCGATTTGGTTGGACAACGTTATGATTTATCGTGGAGTTGCATGCGAGCGACCCTTGAGGTCACTGTGTTTTACTATTCATCTTGAGTGGTGTTGTGTCAAGCATACTCAAGCTTGTTTCGTGATATCATACCTATTGAATTTTCAAATGTGCAAAATGATTTCAATCGTTGTGCCGTCATGCATGAAGGCTATTGTTGGTCCCGAAGGGTTATACAAGTTTGTAGAAGGGGGAGGGGGTTGAATACAAACACATAGATTTTTACTTTCTAAATTGTTTATTGATATAATCAAACAATTTACAACTTGTTGCGGAACAAGATTAAGGATTAACCTAATCTAAACAAGTTAAGAACACTAAGTTTCTTGCACTAGAATTAAGACAGAGAGTAGATAAGAATATTAAAGATAAATATTCTAACACTAAGAGAGAAAGAAGAAGATGGTCGAGCACTTCATTTCTGAAGTAGGGTTCTTCTTATATACTGCATGCATTTAATGCATGGCAGTATTACTTTACACGTGGTAGCAACTGATTGGTTGCATGGGTTGACCTTTGTAGACAACCTTAGTAGCCGCATGGTGTATAGTGTAGAATCAGAGTTGGTTGTACGATTCTGGACAGAAGGGATGTCCGTTCTGACATTTCGTACGGAGACGTGCAAGGGGAAAGACAAAAGTAACTTGTAGAGTAGACCTCATGATCAGCGTTCGTTGAACAATTCTTTATCAGCAAATGATAAAGCTCAGCATTCGCTGAAGTCTTCTACTTTAAACTTCACGTTGAGTGGACAGGTCTTGCTTCACTGATATCCGCATCAGTTCATTAGTAGACTTGTCGCTGGTTCTTGGGCTTGAGCTTCGACTTCAGCGTAGAACCTTTGTTGACGTGAAACTTGTCTTCAGGGATCATAAGTAAACAACTAAACTATCAGCGATCACCAAAAGTACTGAACATGCTCAGAGCTTTATGGTGAACAGTGGTCGCTGAATATTTAAACTTAAAGAGCGAGAGTTCCTATCAGCGGTACTGTAGAGTCATAGTACTTATCAGCGATAGTGAAACTCTAATACATATTGTCTACTTACAATTTTCACTAAGTGTTTCTTTAAAGGGTCATTATCAAATCACTGAGGGTTTGGATCAACAATCTCCCCCTATTTGATTATGACATAGCAATGAAGGAAAATTGCTAAGTACGAAAACATAAGGATAAAAAGAACTAATAAAATATTTTTCCCTTTTACTGTTTTCTGGTATCTTTTGAGTACTGATGTAGTAAAGTAAATTCGCTGAAATTTTTCTTTGAACTTCGTAAAGGTTACAGAGAGAAGTGGAAAAATTACAAGTACAACAAATAAATTTACAAGTACAAAAGATATGAGCTAATAAGGATAGACATATTACAAGGAAATCCTATCAGCCTTCAAAAGGTTCTTCCTTAACGAGAAGTTCATCAAGGGTCTTTGTTGTAGGGATCATCCAGTCAGGGACAGTTTCTCCCTGATTTCTTCTTTCTTGTGCTTCTTTGAAGATCAGGGGCTTGAGATATCGTGCCTGAAGATCGCGTCTGAATTCACACCAATAGATGAGATCCCTGAGTTGTTCGATGGGAGTGATGGGAAGCTCAGAGACACGTTGAAAACGTTGTCCTTCATCATAGTCGTGAAAGAAGATACCATAAGGTTCGCTTATGACTTTTCCGGGAATGAATCTTTCACCAGGAGACTGAGAGGTGTCAAGCGCTGAGAGGTCAGGATCAGGACCAAGTACTTCAGCACGTGAAAAACCAATACCTGTTTCATTCCGGATAGGAGGACCTGAATCTGAAGGTTTTGACTTTTTCTTTGCAGAGGCCCTTCTTTGTTGAGTTGCAAGAGGAGTGGGAGGAGGAATATCCACAACAGAAGAAACCAAGTCGATCTGTCGATTTATAAGTTTTTCGACATGATCCTTGTATTTAGAACGTGAGCGCTGAATGGCTATTCTGATCTCCAACCATTCAGAGAGACAGTACTTCGTGATAACATCAGCATAGAAGGTTTCTGTTGTACCGTTTTATCTGAATATCTCAACCTCAACAATTGGAACTTTGATGGTCGATCTTCCAGTGATATGCACCTTGTTAATTCTGGCAGCCCGATATCGAAAGTTTACTTTCTCTTTGCACCATTTCATGGTAGATTGAGATACCTTGGTCTTTTCTTCGATAATCTTCTGGGCGTCTTCCCACAACTGACGTTGGACTTCGATGGGAGTTCTTTTCAGTGCGGGGTCTTTCACCGATTGTTGGGCAAGCTGAATGGCGAGAGCCTTATCTTTTTCTTCAGCTTCCTTTCTTTCAGCGAGTAACCTTTTAGCTTTGAGGTGATCAGCGAATTCCTTCTTTGATAGTCTGAACTTTTGAGGAACAGGAACTTTGGAGCGAGGGAGGATGATTCGCTGATCCTCGAACTTCTTGATTATCTCTTCTCTCCTTTTCTGATCCTCTTCACTTAACTTTTGAGGAGCTAAGGAAGGTCTGTTTTTGTGAGAGAGCAATTGTTCTTCAGGTTCATCGGTCTCAGTGATTAAATCCAAGACCGGGATTATTTCTTCAGCTGTTGTGGTTGGGATTATTGTTGGTGCAGCAGTGGGGACTTCAGCTGGATCCTCAAGTAGGGGAGAGGACCAGCTGAAACACAGCGATCGTTTAAATGAGATCATGGGAAGAAAGAGATAGATAAAGGAATATGGTTAAGTGTATAGATGTTTTATGGAGAGGAGAACTGAGATAGAGAAGGGATAGAGGAGGGATGCAGAGTAAGGGAAGAGGAGATATTGTACCTGACAAACTGGCTTTATCTGAAGGATGGCCAGATTGCCTTCTGCAGTGAGGCCTTTGTTTTTGCCTTTGTCAGCTTCAGACGCTGCAGGCTTTGTTTTAGCCGTCTCCCCTGATGGTTCATTTATCGAAATCCCTTTCACATGGACCTTCTTGGGCTCAACAAATAAAAAGTCATCATCATCATCATCGTCATCATCATCATCATTTTTATGAGTTGATGATGTTTCGTCGTCAGAGATGTCGACAGCTTCATCGTCTTCAGCTTCTTCTTCAGACTCGTCCTCATCAGCGTAAGGTTCGGTTACATCAGCAACAACTTCCTTATGTTGCTCTTCGAGTTGCTCCCCCTCAGATATAGAGGGAGGTTTATCGGTTCCCTCAGGGTTTTCAACTCCCTGAGGTTTATTAGAAGAAGCAGCAACAACTTCAGTTTCATTTGTCTCCCCTTCTTCAGCATGGGGAAGACCTTCATCGTTCTTCTCCCCCTCTTCCTCATGATGAGGTGGGAAGGAAACAGCAACATCAGCATCAGTATGAGAATCACTGTCTTCTTGGCCAGTGAGTTCCATGCATAATTCAACCACTGCTAATCTGTCATCTAGGCCAGATATAGCAGGAGCGAGTATTTGAAGATCCTCTCGGTCAGCCTGAGTGAAGTGCGAAGGAGTACAGGTTGGAGCGTTCAGGCGATCGAGGACTTGCTGAAGGAGATCCTTGACCGTGGAGACCTCACCCTGGAGAGTTACCATTTCTGTCTTCGGTGTTGTGACTTCACTGGACAGAGTGGCGACGTTTGTTGTGAGGGTTGTGTTGGTGAGGTTGAGATCGTTGATGATTGTGGAGTTGGTGGCGAGAGTAGTAGCAAACTGAGCCATGCTACCATCCACTGTTGATCCAAACCCTCAGTGATTTGATAATGACCCTCTCTTAAATACTTAGTGAAAATTGTAAGTAAACAATATGTATCAGAGTTTCACTATCGCTGATAAGTACTAAGACCTTACAGTCCCGCTGATAGGAACTCTCGCTCTTTAGATTAAACATTCAGCGAACACTATTCACCATAATGCTCTGAGCCTGTTCAGTCCTTATGGTGATCGCTGATAAGTTAGTTGTTTACTTATGATCCCTGAAGACAAGTTTCACGTCAACATAGGTTCTACGCTGAAGTCGAAGATCAAGCTCAAGAACCAGCGACAAGTCTCCTAATGAACTGATGTAGATCAGCGAAGACTCAGATTTGTCCACTCAACGTGAAGTATCAAGTACAAGACTTCAGCTATCGCTGAACTTTGTTATTCACTGATAAAGAATGATAAAGCGCTGAATCAACGAAAGTTGATCATGAAGTCCTCCGTACAAAGTACTTTTGTCTTAACCACCCTTGCACGAATCCGTACGATATGTCAGAAAAGAACCTCCTTATTGTCTGAAATCGTACAACCACTCTGATACTACACTGTTCAAACATGCGGCTACTAAGGTTGTCTACAAAGGTCAATGACATGCAACCAATGAGCTGCTGCCACGTGTAAAGTGTAAACTACCATGCATTAAATGCATGCAGTATATAAGAAGGACTCCAGCTTAATTTTTGAAGCACTCGAAAACTCTGGACGAGTCACTTGCTTACTCTGGACAAGTCATCTTTCTTATCTTGAGATAGGTTATTATTAGTAATTTCCTTCTCTTTCTTAGTGCAAGAAAATTAGTGTTCCAACTTGTTTAGATTTAGGTTTATCCTTAATCTTGTTCCGCAACAAGCTGTAAATTGTTAATGATTTATCAATAAACAATTTAGAAAAGTAAAATTTGTGTGTTTGTAATCAACCCCCCCCCCCTTCTACAAACTTGTATAGCCCTTCGGGACCAACAAGTGGTATCAGAGCATATTTGTTTAATCTCATAAACAAGATCTAATCTATACTAAGATTTCGCTTCCTTGCTATTTCTGAAAATGGCTACCAACACAAACACAAACTATATTGACAACGGTTCTCTTGCAAAACCCCCTAGATTCTCCAGAGATAATTTTAATCTATGGAAAAATAGGATGATTCTCTTCTTAGAAGGTGTAGACCCTACTATGCCTTATTATCTTGAAAATGGCCCATATATTCCTGTAAGAATTGATGCTGCAGTTCCAGCCGCTGAAAATAGACCTGCTATTCCAGAAAGGTTGATTCCTAAGGAAATTCATATGTGGACTGATGAAGATAAGAAGAAAGTGGCTCTTCCTGACGAACTCTACCATTCCGTCATGAACCTGAAAACCTCAAAAGCTATGTGGGACACAATCTGTGTTCAGTATGAAGGTACTTCTGAAGTCCAGGGCTCTCGAAAGATCAACCTGGTATGACAGTATGAAAGCTTCATTTGTGGTAAGAATGAAACCCTCTCTGAAGTACACCAACGTTTTAACTGTTTAATAATAGATCTGAAAACTGTTGGTAAGGAATATTCTAACTTTGAAGTGCTGACAAAGTTTTTAGAATGTTTACATGAAAGCTGGGACAGTTATTCTATGTGTCTCAAGCTGTCAAATGATCTAAAATCAATGACCCTTTCTACCTTATATGGCACGATGCTGAACCATGAGCAACCGAGTCATCTTAAGAAGAATCTTGTAAAAGATTCCAAAAGCACCCATGTTGCTTTAATCTCAGAGGAACCTTCCACTCAGCGACCCTCGGTCACTATCACTGAGTTGGAGAGTAACTTTGAAATGTCATCAGATTCTGACTCTTCAGATCTTGATGAATCTTTGGCTCTCCTCACTAAAAAGTTCAGGAGATTCGCCAAAAAGAAAATGTTCAGAAAGAATAAATCTCTTTCCATTACTGACAAGCCAAGATCATCAGCTCTTGTTGATAAGGCTACTGCTACATGTTTTAACTGTGAAAAGATAGGACATTTCGCTAACGAGTGCAGGTCAAAGAAAGTTTCTAGAAACTCAGCATTTCCCAAGAAATCCTTTATTCCCAGGAATAGAGATGGCAAATACGCCAAGCTGAAAGAAAGGTATGCGAAGCTGAAAATCTTTAAGAAGAAAGGCAAAGGCCTGATGGCTGACTATGATTGGGCTGACTCTGATGAGGAAGAATCATCTGACTCTGAAGATGATGAAGCCAATCTATGTCTTATGGCCAAACTTGAAGATGAGGAAGACAACTCTGACATTCCCTCTACTTCAACCTCTGCAACTCAGGTATCACCTTCCTTCTTTACCAATATTGCAAATATTGATGAAGCTGATAGTCTTCGTAAAATCGATCTCTTGACTAGAAGTTTATATGAAGCATGAATGGCAAAACAATAGTTGAAAATCAAAACCTTGATCTCGCTGAACAGCTTAAAAACTGTCATCTTCAAATAGAAAATCTTTCTAAAATTGAAGAAGATTTTAAAGATCAAGTGCACTTAAATCAGCTAGTCAAAATCGAGCGTGAAGAAGCTATCGCTGCATTAAGAGCTGAAAAAGCTAGTGTTGATGGATGGTATAATTCCTCAACAAAGATCACTGAGGTAATTAAGTCTCAGATTCCCCTGAGTGATAAACGTGGTCATGGTTACAAAGCTGATACTCTAGAACCAACCACTGATCGTTCCATTCTCTTATTTGGAACTTTCGTATCCTCAGTCGCTGATACTTCATCCTCTCAGTGTTCCTCTTCTAAACCGCCAATCCTTAAGAAAATTTCTACCTCTTCAAAAGGTAAAGAGAAAATGGTTTATCCAAAACCTACCTCTGTCTTTAAAGATAATGGTAAAGGAATTGCTTTTAACCAAAATCCTCAGAAGGGTACCTCTGTACCAAAGCTAAATGCTTCTAAAGCTTCAGTGACCTATCCCTCTGGATCAAGGAATCAGATCTCTGGATCTACTCAGCGTGGATCTATTCAGCGATCTACTCCTAGACTCAGAGTGGATGTCTGAAAGTCCAGGATACACTCTTACAATCAAATATGAACAATTAAGATCGTATTCACAGCAACTGGTCATATGATTTATTAACAATATGTGAATTACAAGATATTACAATGAATTTTTCTCTAAATGGATTCACCAAAGATTATATCAAAGATTTGTTAGCAAACTGTTGCTAACACTATATATACTGTAGAGAAAAGCTAAAGCTACAGTACATATGAGAAACAGACTAATAGAACAATTACACGTGTCCTAATTAGTAACTGAATATAACAGAGAATATCCCAAGATATGAATTCTGAACATACTTCTGAATAAGCGCTTCAGAACATTTGTCTTCATAGTCAGAAGTTCTGAGTCTCCTACTCAGAACTCTGAACCTTCTAGTCAGAATCCAACACTTAGAATCTTTTTGAGATTTCTCACTCAGAACTTCTGAGTCTTCAACTCAGAACTTCTGAGTCTTCTGAGTCTTCTTTAGTCTTCTTACTCAGAACTCAACACTTGTGTTTTTGACAAAACTCTAGACCTAACAATGTCCTTGGTAAGAAATCCGAAGAACTAAATGTTCCTCCCATTTCAAAAGCCAATAGCTTACTTGGTGCTGGTACTTCAAATTCAAAATTAAAAGCTCAGCATTCAAATGGTCCTAGAACTATTTTTAGTTATAGGAAATGTTATCACTGTGGACTTACTGATCATATTGCTAGTAAGTACCCCACAGCCCCCAAGGCAAAGAAGACCACTGAGGTTAAGAAATTAACCAAATTGAAGACTGACAAAGCTGAATCTTCAAATGCTGCGAAGACTGCTGAACCTTCCATTCCAACTACTTCCACTGACAAACGTGTACACATGGTTAAGTGGGTACCCAAGAAAAACTAATCTTCCTTTGTAATGCAGGTTAAGAAGGGTATCTGGTATCTCGATAGCGGATGCTCTAGACACATGACTGGAAAGAAAAGCCTGCTTGCTGAATACAAGGAAGAGAAGGGTCCCTCTATGACTTTCAGTGGAAATGGAAAAGGACATACCCGAGGGTTTGGTGTACTCTCTAATGGTACAACAACCTTCAGAAAAGTCGCATATGTTGAAGGGCTGAAGCATAATCTTCCAAGCATCAGTCAGCTTTGCGACAAGGATAACAAAGTAATCTTTACTAAGGAATCCTGCTTTGTCGCTGATAAAAAGGAGAAGATAGCTCTCAGCGGTTATCATTTGGAAAATGTTTATGTAATAAACATGGACTCAACAACCACTGAGAACTCCTGTTTCTTCTCAAAAGCCTCATCTAATGTCAACTGGCTATGGCATAAGAGGCTCTCTCATCTAAATTTCAAGACACTGAACACTCTTTCTTCAAAAGAGTTAGTCACTGGTCTACCTCAGCACTCATACGTCAAAGAGTCTTTATGTTCAGCGTGTGAGAAAGGGAAGCAGACCAAAGCAAGTCTCCTCAGTGTCATCTCCTCTACAACTTCTCCATATGGATTTGTTTGGCCCTGTTAACAAACAATCCATCGCTGGAAAGAAATATACGCTGGTCATAGTTGATGAATTCTCTCGCTATACATGGGTTATGTTTCTCCGTTCTAAGAGTGACACCCCTGAAGAACTCATCACATTTGTTCGGAAGATGGAAACCCTGAACAACTTGACCGTTCGCTCAATAAGGAGTGATCATGGGACTGAATTCAAAAACAGTTCTCTTAATTCCTTCTTTGAGAGTAAGGGTATTTATCACAACTTTTCATCAGTGAGAACACCGCAACAAAATGGAGTCGCTGAAAGAAGAAATAGAACAATTATTGAAGTTGCACGTTCAATGCTCAACGATTCTCACCTGCCTACTCAGTTTTGGGCAGAAGCTGTCAACACTGCTTGTTTTACGCAAAACAGGTCGTTGATAGTCAAAAGATTCAATAAGACAGCCTATGAACTTTTTCATGGGAGAAAGCCTTTAATTAGCTTTCTTCACATCTTTAGATGTCAGTGTTTCATACTGAACAACAGAGATGCCATTGGAAAGTTTGATCCTAAGGCTGATGATGGAATCTTTCTTGGATATTCTTCAATCTCCAAAGCCTTCATAGTCTTCAATCGAAGAAGACAAGTTGTAGAAGAAACTATTCACGTCACGTTTGACGAATCCCGTTCAGCGAACTCTAAGCCGTCCGCTGATACTGAAGAACTGAATCAATGGATGTTTTCTCATCTTGGTGATTCAGAAGATATTTCCACTCCTCATACTCATACAGTTGAAGATGATAGTCCTACTATCATCCCAACATGCAGAATAGTGAAGCTGAAACATCATGGGTCTCAGCGGTTCCTTTACACACTATACCTGCTTCTGAACCAAATGTCTCAGACATTCCATCTACTTCTCAGCAATCAGTGAATGAAATGGCATATGCACCTACTCCTCTCTTGGCTGATGTTCCAGAAGTCGCTAAAGCTTCATCTTCAGCTCCCCCAGTTCAGGTTGAGTCAGCGTCTCACGCTCCAGCTCAACGATGGACTGTAAATCACACAATTGATCAAATTCTTGGTGATCCAAACGTTGGTGTTCAGACTCGACGAAGTGCAGGTAATATTTGTTTATTTGTTAACTTTATTTCTCTGATTGAACCAAAGAAAATAGATGATGCCCTCAAAGATCCAAACTGGGTCAGCGCCATGCAAGAAGATCTGACTTAATTCGAAACAAACAAAGTTTGGAAACTTGTTCAAAGACCAACTGACAAGACAGTGATAGGCACTAAATGGGTCTATCGAAACAAGTTGGACGAACATGGAACTGTAACCCGCAACAAGGCTCGTCTTGTTGCTCAGAGATACAGACAAGAGGAAGGCATAGATTACGACGAAACATTTGCTTCTGTAGCAAGACTATAATCTATTCGTCTATTCTTAGCATACGTTGTACACAAAGACTTCAAAGTATATCAGATGGATGTTAAGTCAGCGTTTCAAAATGGAAAGCTGAATGAAGAAGTCTATGTAGAACAACCTCCAGGATTCTCAGATCCTAAGCGTCCAGGTTATGTTTATAAACAGGATAAGGCACTTTATGGCTTAAAGCAAGCTCCACGTGCATGGTATGACACTCTCTCTACTTATCTCCATATTGAACAATTTGAGCGTGGTAAAATCGATAAAACTCTATTCTTCAGGAAAGTAAAAGGTCATATAATTCTTGTTCAGATATATGTTGATGACATTATATTTGGTTCTACTAACCCTGACCTTTGTACTCGTTTCGCTGATAGAATGAAAGATGAGTATAAAATGAGCATCGTGGGTGAACTAACATATTTCCTTGGTCTTCAGATAAAGCAAAATGAAAAAGGAACTTTCATTAATCAGGGAAAGTATGTTAAAGATATGCTGAAGAAATTCGATTTAACTCAGAGTTCAGCTATGAAAACCCGTATGGCACCACCGCTGACACTTAGCAAAGATCCTTCTGGAATCCCTGTTAATGTCACGCTGTACCGTGGGATGATCGGCTCTCTTTTGTATCTTACAGCTAGCCGACCCGATATTATGTACGCAGCCTGTTTGTGTGCACGATATCAAGCTGAACCTAAGGAATCTCATATGATCGCTGTAAAGTGAATTTTTCGATACCTTAAGGGTACTGCGAACCTAGGTCTTTGGTATCCCAAAGACTCAGGGTTCGATCTAATCGCCTATTCAGATAGTGATTTTGCAGGTTTCAAATTGGATAGGAAAAGCACCACAGGAGGCTGTCAGCTCCTGGGTGGAAAGCTGGTGAGTTGGACAAGTAAAAAGAAAAACTCAGTGTCTACCTCCACAGCTGAAGATGAATATGTAGCCGCTGGAAGCTGTTGTTCTCAGGTCTTGTGGATGAGAAATCAACTACTAGACTATGACCTTCAGCTCTCAAAAATTCCAATCTATTGCGACAGCACAAGTGCCATCGCTATAGCCAACAATCCAGTGCTATACTCAAAGATAAAACACATCGAAATCAGGTATCATTTTATCAGATATCATGTGATGAATGGTGATATAGAACTTCATTTTATCCCAACTGACTATCAGTTAGCTGATTTGTTCACCAAACCTCTTGATGAGACAAGATTCAACTTTCTCATCAGCGAGCTTGGAATGCTGAACTTTGAAGAGTAAAATCTTCAGCGGTTCACATTTAATCAGCGATAGGATAAAATCAACTTGTATAACCCATTCTATCATTCTCTCTCTGAATAAACTTGATTCGCTGATATCAAGGTATGTTTTTCTCTCACTGACAATCGCATGTAAATGCAAGATTTCAAGACAAATTGCATCACTGAATATTTCTTCCTTAATCAGCGATACTTTGAAATTTCTAAAACCAACACTGATATTTCTATTCAGTGCTTCATGTTTTCAAAAGTGTCCCTGAGCTTTAAAACCTCAGAGACATCCTAAAATATGAAAGGACAGTTGTGACGTCATCGCAACGGATAAGCCCCGACACGTTCTTTTTCTGACACACGTTTGCACGTTTCGTTTACCTTCCAATCAAATGCAAACACGTGTCCGTGTCATGATGAAAATCTTTTCCCGCTCAAGATTTTCTCTCTCTAATCTCACTATATAAACACATTTTGGGTTTATATTTTTCCTTTACGCGAACAACTTCTTCTTCAAGAAAACTACTGTTGCATTTGTGCTCTCAAAATTTTCAAGAACTTTTCATCTTCTTCTTCTTCAACGAACCAGGTTAATATTTCTTTTATTTACCTGTTTCTTAAAACTTGTTAATGATCTTCTCATTGTTTCTACAAGATCAAACAAAAGAACTTTTTCAAAAATGAAATCATTTCTTTCATGGTTTTATGACCACAACCTTTCATGGTTGTTCTTCAAGTTTAAATCGCAAAATCTTAAACTTGTTCTTCATACGTTTTTCCAGAATCCTAATTCTCAAAGGAAACTGGAAAACAAGATTTTTATTGGGTTTGCATTTCTTTTTCAAAACCAAGAAAAACCCTAATCTTCATTAAGACATTTTTGTCTGAATGAAATGGACAAAATTCGAACCATATTATTGGAAAATCTTTCCACATTAAGATTATTCTTATTTGTTATATCATTGGTTGAACTGATAATACAGAAATGGCATCTGCTGACATTCCTACCGCTGAGAACACTGCTGCTGCTGAGGAATTGGAAATCATCAAGGCTCCTCAGGTCAAGTTCACTCTTGAAGAACTTGATTGGACAAAAACAAACAACCTCTATGCGCTTTTCGAGTTTCCTCCTCGAAAGCAAGTCACACATCTGAATGATGCTGTGAATTTCCTGAAAAACTGTTGCCTCTCTACAGCCCTGACCATAACACCCCCTGCACATCAGCTACTACTATCTCAGTTCTGGTATTCTGCCAGACACACTCAGCTACCATCAGCCAAAGACTCCTCAAAGAAAATCGATTGCATCCTCTGTGACACTGATTTTGGCACCATAAAAATCACCCCTGCCATTATCCGAAAAGCACTGAGCCTTACCATCGCCACTAAAGAAAAACCTTTTGTTCCTCTCCCTGACCACAAGAAACATACTGATAGGGAAACCATCACTGCATTCTTTGATGCAATGGGTTATGTATGGGAAACTAGAAGGGATAAGAAGCCTGAGAAGAAGCTGACCCTCATCAAGAAGTCAAAAATGCCCAGCGAGATGAACTTCATCTTCGCACACTTGATAAGCTGCATGACTGCAAAGACCGACTCCTCTAACCAAGCCGCTCAACCTCAGCAAGCAATGGGATATGCATTGCTGAAAGGTCTTCATATAAACTGGGCATCGATAATCTACGATGATCTTATACTCAGAGTAGACTCTGCCGCTGACCGACCACCATGGGTTCCATATCCAAGATTCATCAGCGCCGTCTTCCAAACAGGCCTGAAGGACAACTACCCAAAAGAGGGTGACCTGAAACGCTCTCAGGTTGGCCCTAAGGTACTCGACTTCAAGCCGGTGGAAAACGAGGTACGTCTCTCTACACTCTTAACTCTTCTCAATCCTCCTTCTTTGACTTCTGCAGCTCCTTCAGTGGAAAACCCCACCGCTGATACCGGAGCTGCAACCTCCATTCCTCGTAAAAGGAAACACTCATCTACCCAACTTGGTTCCAAAAGAACTAAGAAACCAAGGAGCAACCCCAGCAATCTCATGCCGAAGACTCCTCAGCTCATCGTGAAGAGCTGAAGGAAAGTTTGGTGGTACGCTCTGCCACAGCTGAACAAGCCACCCATTCCATCCCAGCTTCAGCGTCTCTAAACTTTGAAGTTATAAACTTGAAATCGACCCAACCTCCTTCAGTCTCTCTACAGACTGAAGAAGTGATTCTCAGCGGATCCAACGCTGAACTCCGCACCCAACCAACTTTCTCAACCTTCGCTTCTCTCTCTACTCCATTGGACTCTAATCTAGTTTTCACCACGATCACTGGAGCACCCGTCATTTTTCCAGAAGCTAAAGTTGATACTTTTCAAGGAATGATGGATGCAGGACCTGCAGGAATGTCTATGCGTACACGCACTCTAGCTGACGACATGGTACTTTTCTCAGGACACAGAGGTTTTGACGAATTCACCAACCCTCCTGCAGGTATACACCAACCCATATACACTGTAACTGAACCCCAAACTTATGAGCTTTCCTCTGTTCATAAGTACTTATATGTTAATGTTCCTAATTTGGGAAACATCAATGCCTCTCTGAAGAACCTGGATACGAAGCTGACAGGTCTCACCACTACTCTCTCAGACAACTCTTCAGCTGTAACAAACACTGGAGAGAATCTCAACAACTGACAACAGTGGTTGAACAGAAATCCTCCAAAGCTGATTTGGAGAAGGTTGATCATACTCTCAGTAACTTTGCCAAAGTTCTTGCTGACATCTACACAGACTACACCTCTCTCAAAACAACAGTTCAATCCATGTCCAGTGAGGTCATAACGCTGAAAACATCGGTTGGAAATCTTCAGGGAGATATGTCTGCTGTAAAGACTGACGTGAGTTCATTAAAGACTGACGTGAGTTCTGTAAAGACTGACATAAGTTCAATGAAGACAATGATGCAGCAGATCCTGAATAACATGACCGCCCCTGCCCCTGCACCTTCGTATTTTACTACGACGGATCGTGCTGAACTTTTGAAGATCACTCCTGCTATTACTGGCCTAGAAGACAGAGTAGCAACGATTGAAAATTATATTGGGGTCCCTGGCCAAGAAGACAGGGAACCAATGCCTTCTACTGAGTCATCGCATTCCTCCCCCACTCATCATAAGGAAGGGGGGAGAAGAACTCTGAAGACCTTCCCCATGATGAATCTATCGAGGGGGAGAAGACTAAAGACCTTCCCCTTCCTGAAGAGGGGGAGAAGACAAATGAAGAAACAACTGTTGGACCTCAGGGAGATGAAAACCCTGAGGGAACCGAGAATTTTACCTCTGTATCTGAGGGGGAGCAACTCGAAGAAGTTGCTGAAGAATCTGAATCTGAAGCTGAAGATGAAGAAGCCATCGACTTATCTGATGATGAACCATCCTCTTCTCTAAAGAATGATGATGATGACGATGATGATGATGATGACTCCTTTATCGTCAAGCCTGCTCAGAAGACTACAGCTCTTAAAGGGATTTTGATAAATGAACCTTCAGGGGAGCGGACCAAGACAAAGCCTGCAGCGTCTGAAGCTGACAAAGGCAAAAACAAAGGCCTCACTAAAGATGACAATCTGACGATCTTGCTTAAAAAGCCGGTTTGTCAGGTACACTACCTTCTACTCCTTTTCACTACATCCATCCTCTATCCTTTCTCAATTCCAACTCTACTCTCCATAAAACCTCTATACACTTAACCCCATTCTTTGTCTATCTCTGTTCTACCCAAGTTCTTATTCGTAAGATCGCTATGTTTTAGCTAGTCCTCTCCCCTTTTTGAGGATATCGCTGAAGTTTCTACAGCTGCGACTTCACCAACAATAATCCCAGCTCCCAACGCTGAAGAAATAATCCTGGTCTTGGATTTGATCTCTGAGACTGATGAACCTGAAGAACAGCTGCTCTCTCACAAAAACAGACCTTCCTTGGCTCCTCAAAAGCTGAGTGAAGAGGATCAGAAAAAGAGAGATGCAATGATCAAGAGATTCGAAGATCAGCGAATCATCCTGAAACGTGATCAACTTCCGTCTATTCCTCCAAAGTTTAGACTTTCACAAAAGGAATACCAGGATCACCTCAGAGCTGAAAGGTTAATCGCTGAAAGAAGGGAAGCTGAAGAAAAAGACAGAGAACTCGCCATCCAGCTTACTCAATAATCAGTGAAAGACCCCAAGCTGAAAAGAACTCTAATCGAAGTTCAACGTCAGCTATGGGAAGACGCCAAGAAGATCGTTGAAGAAAAGAGAACTGTGTCTCAATCTACTTAAATCTGGTGCAAAGAAAAGATCCACTTCAGATATCGACCTGCCAAAATCAACAAGGTACTCATCACTGGAAGATCAACCCTCAAAGTTTCAATCGCTGAAATCGAGATATTCAGAGAGAACGGACAGTACGAAAAATTCTATGCTGAAGCCATCACGAAGTACGGCCTCTCTGAATTGTTGGAGATCAGATTAGCCATCCAGAAGTCTCAATCTAAGTACAAGGATCATTTCGAAAAGCTGATAAATCAACATATCGACTTAGTATCTTCTTGTGTGGATATTCCTCCTCCCCCTCCTCTCGCAAATCAGAAAAGAAGGGCCTCTGCAAAGAAAAAGTCTAAACCTTCAGACTCAGGTCCTCGTATACGGAACGAAACAGGTATTGGTTTTTCTCTTGCTGAAGTCCTTGGTCCAGAACTTGACCTTTCCGCACTTGACACATCTCTTCCTCTTGGTGAGACTTTCATCCCTGGGAAAGTCATAAGCAAACCCTATGGGATATTCTTTATTGACTATGATGGACAAAAACGTTTTCAACGTATCTCTGAGCTTCCCATCACTCCCATCGAACAGTTGAAAGATCTCATCTACTGGTGTGATTTCAAATGCGACATTCAGGCACGGCATCTTAAACCCTAGATTTTTGAAGAAGCTCTGAACAAAAGGAATCAAGGAGTAAATTTCCCTGATTGGATGATTCCCACATCAAAGACCCTTGATGAACTTCTCATTAAGGAAGAACCTCTATAAACTGATAGGATCGCCTTATTATTCTATTGTATCAGTTATTCTTTTGTACTTGTAATTTATTTCGCTTTTACTTATAATTTTTCCACTTCCCTTTGTAATCTGATACGAAGTTTTGAAGAAAGATTTCAGCGAAAGTACTTTACTCCATCAGTACAGAAAAGATCCCAGAAAACAGTAAAAGGGACAAATATTTTATGAGTTCTTTTTTTTTCCTTAGGTTTTAATTAAATAGCAATTTTCTCTGTTGCTATGTCATAATCAAATAGGGGAGATTGTTGATCCAAACCCTCAGTGATTTGATAATGACCCTCTCTTAAATACTTAGTGAAAATTGTAAGTAAACAATATGTATCAGAGTTTCACTATCGCTGATAAGTACTAAGACCTTACAGTACCGCTGATAGGAACTCTCGCTCTTTAGATTAAACATTCAGCGAATACTATTCGCCATAATGCTCTGAGCCTGTTCAGTCCTTATGGTGATCGCTGATAAGTTAGTTGTTTACTTATGATCCCTGAAGACAAGTTTCACGTCAACATAGGTTCTTCGTTGAAGTCGAAGATCAAGCTCAAGAACCAGCGACAAGTCTCCTAATGAATTGATGCGGATCAGCGAAGACTCAGATTTGTCCACTCACCGTGAAGTATCAAGTACAAGACTTCAGCTATCGCTGAACTTTGTTATTCACTGATAAAGAATGATAAAGCGTTGAATCAACGAAAGTTGATCATGAAGTCCTCCATACAAAGTACTTTTGTCTTAACCACCCTTGCACGACTCCGTACGATATGTCAGAAAATAACCTCCTTATTGTCTGAAATCGTACAACCACTCTGATACTACACTGTTCAAACATGCGGCTACTAAGGTTGTCTACAAAGGTCAATGACATGCAACCAATGAGCTGCTGCCACGTGTAAAGTATAAACTGCCATGCATTAAATGCATGCAGTATATAAGAAGGACTCCAGCTTCATTTTTGAAGCACTCGAAAACTCTGGACGAGTCACTTGCTAACTCTGGACAAGTCATATTTCTTATCTTGAGATAGGTTATTATTAGTAATTTCCTTCTCTTTCTTAGTGCAAGAAACCTAGTGTTCCAACTTGTTTAGATTTAGGTTTATCCTTAATCTTGTTCCGCAACAAGCTGTAAATTGTTAATGATTTATCAATAAACAATTTAGAAAAGTAAAATCTTTGTGTTTGTATTCAACCCCACCCCCCACCCCCCTTCTTCAAACTTGTATAGCCCTTCGGGACCAACATCCACCTTCTCCAGATCAGCACTGGAGGCTTTCTTATCAACAACCTCGGTCAGCTTTTTGAGATTCTCTCCAGCGTCTGTAACCGCTGAAGAGTTGGTGGAGAGAGTGGTGTTGTAAGATTCCACCTTTGTGACCAGATCTTTCAGGGAGTTGTTGATATCTCCCAAATTAGGACCTGAAAAAGTTATTAACTTATGAACAGAGGAAAGCTCAGAAGTTTGGGGTTGTGAGAGAGGAGTATGTGGAGTTATGTGTATACCTGCGGGATGGTTGACGAAGTCCTCGAAGTTTCGATGACCTATAAACGTTTCATAGTCGTCTTCCAGAGAGCCTTTATGTTGGGAAGTTTCCGCAGGTCCTGTAGATTGACCTATCATCCTCTGAAGATGTTCAGCATTAGTATCGCTGAGGATGACGTTTGTTGAAGAGAATGGGGGAAATATTGGTGGAGTGTCCAAAGAAAGAGTTGGAGGAGTGAAGGATGAGAAGATTGGTTGGGTGCGGAGTTCAGCGTTGGATCCGCTGATGAATACTTCTTCTGTCCTTAGAAGGTCTGAAGTAGAGGGGTTCTGTTCCAAGTTTATAACCTCAGTGTTTAGAGACGCTGAAGTTGGGATGGAAGGGGTGGCTTGAGCATTTGTGGTAGAGCATACCACGAAACTATCCAGCGACTCTTGTACAAGATGAGTCGTGGATTCTTCAGCTGTTGATGGCTTTGAGGGTTGATCCTTGGTTTTCTTGATCCTTTCGGAATCAAGTTGGGAAGTAGAGTGTTTCCTTTTACGAGAAGGAGTGGAGGGTGCAGCGTGGGTATCAGCGGTGGGGATTTCCGCTGAAGTAGCCGCATAAATAGAAGAAGGAGGATTAAGAATAGATAAGAGAGTAGTAAGACGTACCTCGTTTGGCATGGGGCTGAAGTCGAGTACCTTAGGGCCAACCTGAGAGAGTCTGTGATCACCCTCTTTTGGATATTTATCCCTAAGTCCTTTTAGAAAGACGACGCTGATGAATCGGGGGTATGGAACGCATGTAGGTCTGTCAGCCATATCCACCCTGAACGCAAGATCGTCGTAAATGATCGAGGCCCAGTCAACATGGAGACCTTTCAGCAATGCATAGCCCATGGCTTGCTGAGGTTGAGCGGCTTGATCAAAGAAGCCGGATTTTGCTGTCATACAACTTATCAGGTGGGCGAAGATGAAGTTCATCTCACTTGGCATCTTGGACTTCTTTATCAGGGTCAGCTTCTTCTCAGGCATTTTATCCCTCCCTCTGTCCCATGTGTAACCCATTGCATCAAAGAAGGTAGTGAGTGCTTCCCTATCAGCATGGTTTTTGTGGTTTGGCAGAGGGACAAAGCATTTTTCTTTGGTAGTTGTGGGTAGGCTGAGTGCACGCCTGATAATGGCGAGGTTGATTCTGGTGGTGCCAAATTTGGTGTCACAGAGAATGACATCAAGGAGTTTGGTTGGGTCTTTGGGTGAAGGGACTTGAGCTCGTCTGGCAGTATACCAGAACTGAGATAAAAGAAATTTCTGAGCAGGGGTACAATGGTTAGGGCTGTAGATAAGCAGCAGGTTTTGAGAAAATTCACAGCATCATCCAGATGTGTGACTTGCTTTTTCGGAGGAAAATCGAAAAGCACATAGTGGTTGTTTTGTTGGAATGTAACCTTATCAAGTTTGAACTTGACCTGAGGAGCCTTGGTGATAACCACTTTCTCAGCAGTAGTGGGGGTTTTAGTAGAAGGAGCTTCAGAGGTTGCCATTTATGTGTAACACATAAAACCATGAAGAAGAAAATAAATATCTTAATGTGGAGAGATTTTCCATTAAGATGTTTTCAAATTTTGTCCATTTCATTTAGACAAAAAAAATGTCTTTATGAAGATTAGGGTTTTTCTTGTTTTGAAAAAGAAATACAATACATGGAGAGTATGTGTTTTCTAGTTTCTATTTGAAGAAGAGATTCTGGAAAAACCTATTAAGAAAAAGTTTAAGATTTGTGTTTTAAACTTGAAGAACAACCATGAAGGTTGTGTTCATAAAATCATGAAAGGAAAATGATTTCATTTTTTAAAAAGTTCTTTTGTTTGATCTTTTGAAAACAATGATAAGATCAGAAACAAGTTAAAACGGGTAAATAATAAGAATATTAACCTTGTTGTCGTAGAAGAAGATGAAAAGATTCTGGAAACTTGTGTTCAAAAAGCAACAGTAATTCTTTTCTTGAAGAAAAAGTTGTTCGCGTAAAGGAAAAATAAAAACTCGAATGGGTTTATATAGTGAGAGTAGAGAGAGAAAAACTATGAGCGGGAAACGTTTTTCATGATGACACGGACACGTGTTTGCATTTGATTGGATAGAAAACGAAACGTGCAAACGTGTGTCAGAAAAAGAACGTGCCAGGGTTTATCCGTTAGGATGACGTCATAAACGTCCTTTCATATTTTAGGATGTCTCTGAGGTTTTTGAAAGCTCAGGGACACTTTTGAAAACATGAAGCACTGAATAGAAATATCAGTGTTAGTTTTAGAAATTTCAAAGTATCGCTGATAAGGAAGAGATATTCAGCGATGCAATTTGTTTTGAAATCTTTCAGTTCTAGGCGAACGTCAGCGAGTAAAGAAAACATACCTTGATATCAGTGAATCAATTTTGTTCAGAGAGAAGATGATGGAATAGGTTATACAAGTTCATTTTTATCACTGATCAAATGTGAACCGCTGAAGATTTTACTCTTCTAAGTTCAGCATTCCAAGCTCGCTGATGAGAAAGTTGAATCTTGTCTCATCAAGAGGTTTGGTAAATAGATCGGCTAACTGAAATTCAGTTGGGATAAAGTGAAGTTCTATATCACCATTCATCACATGATCTCTGATAAAATGATACATGATTTCGATGTGTTTGGTCTTTGAGTGTAGCACTGGATTGTTGGCTATAGCGATGGCACTAGTGCTGTCGCAATAGATTGGAATTTTCGAGAGCTGAAGGTCGTAGTCCAGTAGTTGATTTCGCATCCACAAGACTTGAGAACAACAGCTTCCAGCAGCTACGTACTCAGCTTCAGCGGTTGAGGTGGACACTGAGTTTTGCTTTTTACTTGTCCAACTCACCAGCTTTCCACCCAGGAGCTGACAGCCTCCTGTGGTGCTTTTCCTATCCAGTTTGCAACCTGCAAAATCACTATCTGAATAGGCGATTAGATCAAACCCTGAGTCTTTGGGATAACAAAGACCTAGGTTAGGAGTACCCTTAAGGTAACGAAAGATTCGCTTTACAGCGATCATATGAGATTCCTTAGGTTCAGCTTGATATCGTGCACACAAACAAGTTGCATACATAATATCAGGTCGGCTAGCTGTAAGATATAGGAGAGAGCCAATCATCCCACGGTACGTCGTGACATTAACAGGTGTTCCAGAAGAATCCGTGTTTAGTATCAGCGGCGGTGCCATAGGGGTTTTCATAGCTGAACTCTGAGTTAAATCAAATTTCTTCATCATATCTTTAACATACTTTCCTTGATTAATGAAAGTTCCCTTTTCATTTTACTTTATCTGAAGACCAAGGAAATATGTTAGCTCACCCATCATACTCATTTTATACTCTGCTTTCATCCTTTCATAGAAACGAGTACAAAGGTCAGGGTTAGTAGAACCAAATATAATATCATCGACATATATTTGAACAAGAATGATATGACCTTTTACTTTCCTGAAAATAGATTTTTATCAACTTTACCACGCTCAAATTTTTCAATATGGAGATAAGTAGAGAGAGTGTCATACCATGCACGAGGAGCTTGCTTTAAGCCATAAAGTGCCTTATCCAGTTTATAAACATAACTTGGATGCTTAGGATCTGAGAATCCTGGAGGTTGTTCCACGTAGACTTCTTCATTCAGCTTTCCATTTAAGAACGCTGACTTAACATCCATCTGATAAACTTTGAAGTCTTTGTGTACAGCGTATGCTAAGAAAAGACGAATAGCTTCTAGTCTTTCCACTAGGGCAAAGGTTTCGTCGTAATCTATACCTTCCTCTTGTCTATATCCATGAGCAACAAGACGAGCCTTGTTGCGGGTTACAGTTCCATGTTCATCCAACTTGTTTCGATAGACCCATTTAGTGCCTATCACTGACTTGTCGGATGGACGAGGAACAAGCTTCCAAACTTGGTTTCTTTCAAATTCAGTCAGCTCGTCTTGCATAGCGCTGACCCGGTTTGGATCTTGGAGGGCATCATTTGTTTTCTTTGGTTCAGAATAAGCAAATGTTACCTGCACTTCGTCGAGTCTGAACACCAACATTTGGATCACCAAGAATCTGATCAATAGGGTGATTGATAGTCCATCGCTGAGCAGGAGCATAAGTCGCTGACTCAACTTGAACTGAATGGGCTGAAGATGAGGCTTCAACAACTTCTGGTATATCAGCTAAGAGAGGAATGTGTGCAGATGTCATTTCATTCACTGATTGCGGAGAAGTAGATGGTATGTCTGAGACATTTGGTTTCAGAAGCAAGCATAGTGTTTAGAGGAATAGCTGAGACCCATGATGTTTCAGCTTCACTAGTCTGCATGTTTGGGATGATAGTAGGACCATCATCTTCAACGGTATGAGTATGAGGAGTGGGAACGTCGTCTGAATCACCAAGATGAGAAAACATCCATTGATTCAGTTCTTCAGAATCAGCAGAAGGTTTAGAGTTCGCTGAACGGGATTCGTCAAAGGTGACGTGAATAGTTTCTTCGACAGTCTGTCTTCTTCGATTGAAGACTCTGAAGGCCTTGGAGATGGAAGAATATCCAAGAAAGATTCCATCATTAGCCTTAGGATCAAACTTTCCAAGGGCATCTCTGTTGTTCAGTATGAAACACTGACATCCAAAGATGTGAAGAAAGATAATTGAAGGCTTTCTCCCATGAAAGAGTTCATAGGTTGTCTTCTTGAATCTTTTGACAATCAGCGACCTGTTTTGCGTAAAACAAGCAGTGTTGACAGCTTCTGCCGAAAACTGAGTAGGCAGGTGAGAATCGTTGAGCATTGAACGTGCAGCTTCGATGATAGTTCGATTTCTTCTTTCAACGACTCCATTTTTTTGAGGTGTTCTCACTGAAGAAAATTTGTGAGAAGGAATCAAGAGAACTGTCAAGAGAATTGTTTTTTAATTCAGTTCCATGATCAAGAGAACTGTTTTTTAATTCAGTTCCATGATCACTCCTTATTGAGCGAACGGTCATGTTGTTTAGGACTTCCATTTTCCTGACAAAGGTGATGAGTTCTTCAGGGGTGTCACTCTTAGAACGGAGAAACATTACCCAGGTATAGCGAGAGAATTCATCAACTATGACCAGCGTATATTTCTTTCCTGCAATGGATTGTTTGTTAACAGGGCCAAACAAATCCATACGGAAAAGTTGTAGAGGAGATGACACTGAGGAAACTTGCTTAGACTTGAAGCTTGCTTTGGTCTGCTTGCCTTTCTCACACGCTGAACATAAGGACTCTTTAGCGTATAAGTGCTGAGGTAGACCAGTGACTAACTCTTTAGAAGAAAGAGTGTTCAGTGTCTTGAAATTGAGATGAGAGAGCCTCTTATGCCATAGCCAGTTGACATCAGAAGAGGCTTTTGAGAAGAAACAAGAGTTCTCAGTGGTTGTAGAGTCCATGTATATAACGTAAACATTTTCTAAACGATAACCGCTGAGAGTTATCTTCTCCTTTTTGTCAGTGACAAAGCAGGATTCCTTAGTGAAAATCACTTTATTATCCTTGTCACATAGCTGACTTATGCTTAGAATATTATGCTTCAGTCCTTCTGAAACACCCTAAAAACAGAGTCAATTTTAACCTTAAAATTTCCACAAGTTATGATCAAAAACTTCAAACTTATATAACCTGAGGATCCAAAAGTAAGGTTTCTAGGTACATACGACATTACTTTAATAGCTTATTAATCTAATCACATCATAACAATTAGATTAATCAAGTTATCTAAACAACCGTCCCAAAAGTATCAAGAAAAAACTAAATCCTCCGTTATCTCTAAGTCTGAATCTTCTCAAAAAGTTCTCTTCTCTCAATCCCGCTTACTTCCCGGAACTTGTACCTGGTAAGAAGATTCAACTTGAAACATTAGGCTTTCGCCTAGTGAGAATACTCAAATCAAATTAAAATTTAATAATTAAAACATGAACAGATAACTCAAATCTGTTCTCACCCATCTTACCGTACGACAACTCCTTTCCAAATCGGGGAATCTACCCCACTCCCAATTTCCTATGACTAACTCATTTAATCGTAACAACAAAAATAAGAGTTAACTCTGAATCATTCCAGATTCACAATCAATATTCACACACAAGAAATTACAAGTCAAAACTTGCCTATTTCTTAATCAGGAAGTAGAGATTACAAATTACTTTATGCCTATCTCTAATCTTCCTCTCATCACTGGGAAATCTCCGATCTTCCCAAATCGAAATGGGAATCATTAAGCAAAATCTGCTTATTCCACATTCCACCTCATAATCAATGGTCCCCATGGGATTATAATATTGCGATACTCAAATCGAGACTCATGATTCAAGGTACACCCAATTACTAAAATTACACCCCTTTGGTCTATGGCGAGTAATCGGTTCCCATCATACCGTACCCAAATGCCCTCGGTGACCGGATGCCTATTTTAGTAAAAGCACAAAATCACATAATACAATATATGTAATAATCGATACTACCATATGCGTCCAGCATACAATATATCATTTCTCCGAACATATTCTATATATATAACAATAAAGAATATTAATAACTCCTCTTCTCAATATCTTTACTATCTCTTCTCTTTAACTTAGCATGGAAGTTAATATCTCAATTGTTAATCTACATTTTGTACTCATAGATAGGCCTTTATAATTTCTCTCAATAAAGCTTCAAATCGTATTCCGAATTCATAATCATATCATAGATTGTATATAGCAGATAATCATACTTAGCACACAAGAATAATGATAAATACTAGTTCATCATATTTCAATCTCTTAACTATCCCCTCTTTGCAACTTATCTCGGGAGTTAATATATATCATTTGTTAATCTACATTTTTGGACTCATAGATGGATCTTTATGATTTATCTCGATAAAGCTTCAATTCATATTTAGAGTTAATAATTATATAACATATTGCATATAGCAGATAATCATACTCATTATAAGGAATATTAATAATTCCGGTTCATTGATTTCTTAGATAACTCATCTTAGAAATTTTAGCACGGAAATCAACATAGCACAACTTTTAATCGCCCTCTTGGCTTATCTCTGACGTAATCAAGTCCATATAAAACATATTCATGCATACATATAAAACATCTAATTCAATATTGATTACTGAATTTTAAAGAGAGTTGAATAAACTCACCTGATGCGTTTTCACTCTTTTTAATCCTTTTTAACTTGTAAGGGCTCCTTTCTTCACTACCACAGCTTACTGTATTATTCAATTTTCATATACTGATATTAATTTCCAAAACAGAACCCTCTACAACTGAAAATCCTTAATTTATAAAAATTACATCTCAAGTCGCAATGAACTGAAGTCGCAACCATCCATTGCGATTCCAGCTCCAAATCGCAACCAACAGTTGCGATCTCAACTCCAAATCGCAACTCACCATTGCGATCCCACCCCAAGTCGCAGTCCACTGTTGCGACTACAGTACCAAGTCGCAGTCAACTATTGCGACTCCAACTCCAAGTCGCAATGGTCTACTGCGACTCCACTACCAAGTCGCAACTGCCCATTGCGACAATCATGAATGTCACAACTCAAGGTTGCGACTTCGATGATATTCATCCAAGTCTCAGTCCACTCTGATAAATCTTAAACCCAGAATTTCGCAGTTTTACTCTATGTTTGTTTCTGAAATTGTGCAGATATGTTTAAGGTTATAAACCACACCTACTCATGTACTCAAATTTCCCAAAACATCTATTTGTCATAAAAACTCATTTCTACACTTATCTAACAATTATAAACATAAAAGTAGATTAGTTTACCTTTGTTTCTTCAAGATTAAACACAACCCAAATCTGAATTCCTTGTTTCCCTTGCTTTACTTCTTCTCAATCTTTTCAATTTCCTTTCTCTCTCTCGGTTCTTTCTCTAAACCGAAAATGCACACAAAACACACAAGCCCCCCTTACACACATACACTCTCTCAATTATTCCATAAGGTTAATTAGATTAATGACACCTCACTCAATACTTGTATGAGTCATAAGACTATATACCAAACAAACCTCCAACTTTAAGAGAATGACACTTCAAACCCTCAAACTTTAAAGGAATAACCTAACACACCTCATACACAAATTAAACTCATAATAACCCTTAAGTTTAATATTCTCAAAATAAATCTTTAAACTTTCAACATTTGTATTTTAACCCTATTTGAATCATAATACTCTATATAATTCAAGGTTACCCCAAGTACAAATACTTTTTAAATCTTATTAAAATATTATCAAAATTTAGGATGTTACACCTTCAACATATGAAACTCTTCTGAAGGTTGTCGTACTATTAGAGAGTACAACGAAACCTCGGGTATAGCCTTTTCCATTTCCACCGAAAGTCACGGAGGGACCCTTCTCTTCCTTATACTCAGTGAGCAGGTTCTTCTTTCCAGTCATGTGTCTAGAGCATCCACTATCGAGATACCAGATACCCTTCTTAACCTGGAAACAAAGGAAGATTAGTTTGACTTGGGTACCCATTTCATCATGTGTACACACTTGTCAGTGAGAGTAGAGGATGTGGAAGGTTTAGCATTCTTCGCAGCATTTGAAGATTCAGCTTTGTCAGTTTTCACTTTGGTTAATTTCTTAACCTCAGTGGTCTTCTTTGCTTTGGGAGCATTGATCTTCACCTTATCTGTCTTTTCAGCTTTGGTGGCTGTGGGGCACTTACTAGCAACATGATTTGTAAGTCCACAGTGATAACATTTCCTATAACTAAAAGTAGCTTTAGGACCATTTGCATGCTTACCCGTTAATTTTAAATAAGCAGGGCCAGCACCAAGTATACCTTTGGTATTGGAAATGGGAGGAACTATCAGTTCTTCAGATTTCTTACCAATAATATCCACTTTAAGTCTAGGAGTAGATCGCTGAATAAATCAAGGGATCTTATTCTTAGAAGTAGAGGGATAAGTCACTGAAGCTTTAGAACCATTCAGCTTAGGTACAAAGGTACCCTTCTGAGGATTTTGGTTAAAAGCAATTCCTTTACCTTTGTCTTTAAACACTAAGGTAGGTTTTTCCTCAGGGATAGGAATTTTTGAAGAGGAACACTGAGAGGATGAAGTGTCAGGGATAGAGGAGACAAACATTCCAAACTTAAGCATAATATTATCAGTGGTTGGTTTTTCAATGTCAGCATTATAACCAAGACCATGTTTGTCATTCAGAGGAATCTGAGACTTAATTATCTCAATGATCGTTGTTGAGGATTTACACCATCCTTCAAAAGTAGCTTTTTCAGCTTTCAATGTAGCGATAGCTTCTTCGCGTTCAATTTTGACTAGCTGGTTTATATGAACTTGATCTCTTAAATCTTCTTCAATTTTAGAAAGCTTTTCTATTTGAAGGTGAAAGTTTTTAAGTTGTTCAGCGAAATCAAGGTTTTGATTTTCAACAACTGTTTTCCCATTCATAGCTTCATATAAACTCATAGTCAGGAGATCGATCTTTCGAAGACTATTAGCTTCATCAATATCTGAAATATTGGTAAAGAAAGAAGGTGATACCTTAGTAGCAAAGACTGAAGTAGAGGGAATGTCAGACTTTTCTTCCTCATCTTCGATTTTGGCCATGAGACAGAGATTGGCCTCATCATCATCTTAAGAGTCAGATGATTCTTCTTCATCAGAAGCAGCCCAATCATAATCAGCCATCAGGCCTTTGCCTTTCTTCTTAAAGCCTTTCAGCTTTGCATACCTTTCTTTCAGCTTGGTGTACTTTTCATCTCTAGACCTGGGGTTAGAGGATTTCTTGGAGAAAGCTGAGTTTCTAAAAACTTTCTTTGACCTGCACTCGCTAGCAAAGTGTCCTATCTTTTCACAGTTAAAGCAAGTAGCAGTAGCCTTATCAACAAGGGTTGATGATCTTGGTTTGTCAGTAATAGCAAGAGGTTTGTTCTTTCTGAAATTTTTCTTTTTGGAGAATCTCCTGAACTTGTTAGAGAGGAGGGCCATAGATTCATCAAGATCAGAAGAGTCAGGATCTGATGAGCATTCAGAGTTAGTCTCCAACTCAGTGATAGTGATAGTAGATCGCTGAGTGGTAGGTGACTCAGAGATTAAAGCAACAGGGGTGCTTTTGGAATCTTTTACAAGATTCTTCTTAAGATGACTCGATTGCTCATGATTAAGCATCGTGCCATATAAGGTAGAAAGAGTCATAGATTTAAGATCTTTTGACAGCTTGAGACACATTGAATAACTGTCCCAGCTTTCAGGTTAACATTCTAGGAACTTTGTCAGAAGTTCAAAGTTAGAATATTCCTTACCAACGGTTTTCAGATCTATTATTAAACAGTTAAAACGTTGATGTACTTCAGAGAGAGATTCATTCTTACCACAAATGAAGCTTTCGTACTGTCTTACCAGGTTGATCTTTCGTGAGTCCTGGACTTCAGAAGTACCTTCATATTGAACACAGATTGTGTCCCACATGGCTTTGGAGGTTTTCAGATTCATGACGGAATGGTAGACTTCGTCAGGAAGAGCCATGGAAAGAATGGATCTGGCTTTGGTGTCGATAGCCACTTTCTTCTTGTCTTCATCAGTCCACATATGAATTTCCTTGGGAATCAACCTTTCAGGAATGGCAGCTCTATCAGCAGTACCTGGGACTTCAGGGTCAATTCTCACAGGAATATATGGGCCGTTTTCTGATGTAGTAAGGCATAGTAGGGTCTACACCTTCTAAGAAGAGTATCATCCTATTTTTCCATAGATTGAAGTTATCTCTGGAAAATCTGGGAGGTTTTGCAAGAGAACCATTATCAATATAATTAGTGTTTGTGTTGGTAGTCATTTTAAGAAATAGCACGGAAGAGAAAAGATTAGTATAGACAAGATCTTGTTTATGAGATTAAACAAATTTGCTTTGATACCACTTGTTGGTCCCGAAGGGTTATACAAGTTTGTAGAAGGGGGGGGGGGGGGGTTGAATACAAACACACATATTTTTACTTTCTAAATTGTTTATTGATATAATCAAACAATTTACAACTTGTTGCGGAACAAGATTAAGGATTAACCTAATCTAAACAAGTTAAGAACACTAAGTTTCTTGCACTAGAAATAAGACAGATAGGAGATAAGAATATTAAAGATAAATATTCTAACACTAAGAGAGAAAGAAGAAGATGGACGAGCACTTCATTTCTGAAGTAGGGTTCTTCTTATATACTGCATGCATTTAATGCATGGCAGTATTACTTTACATGTGGCATCAGCTAATTGGTTGCATGGGTTGACCTTTGTAGACAACCTTAGTAGCCGCGTGGTGTATATTGTAGAATCAGAGTTGGTTGTACGATTCTGGACAGAAGGGATGTCCGTTCTGACATTTCGTACGGAGACGTGCAAGGGGAAAGACAAAAGTAACTTGTAGAGTAGACCTCATGATCAGCGTTCGTTGAACAGTTCTTTATCAGCGAATGATAAAGCTCAGCGTTCGCTGAAGTCTTCTACTTGAAACTTCACGTTGAGTGGACAGGTCTTGCTTCGCTGATATCCGCATCAGTTCATTAGTAGACTTGTCGCTGGTTCTTGGGCTTGATCTTCGACTTTAGCGTAGAACCTTTGTTGACGTGAAACTTGTCTTCAGGGATCATAAGTAAACAACTAAACTATCAGCGATCACCAAAAGTAGTTAACAGGGTCAGAGCTTTATGGTGAACAGTGTTCGCTGAATATTTAAACTTAAAGAGCGAAAGTTCCTATCAGCGGTACTGTAGAGTCATAGGACTTATCAGCGATAGTGAAACTCTAATACATATTGTCTACTTACAATTTTCACTAAGTGTTTCTTTAAAGGGTCATTATCAAATCACTGAGGGTTTGGATCAACAGCTATGAACTCGCTAGGCCATGGAGGATATTATAATTGAGGGTAAGAAAAGGCCCCAAGAGTTGAAATTATCGGTTGAGCACGATATGGTCGAGTAATGACCTTAGTGTTTCCATTAGAGGAGGACGGTGAATAGCAGGATTCTTGGACAATGAATTCGGAAATGTTAGTATGATTGTAGTTTAGACTAATGTTTGGTTATTTGAGAATGGTTATGTTCGGGGTGAAGTTCGAAGTTGTTGGGATGTTCTAATAGTGGCATATTATTAAGTGGTGTTGTGGTACCCTGGTGAAATACTATTAGTGTTGAGTCTAAGCATTGAGGTGGCCTTGTTATTAGATTTCGTACCAAGTAAGCCTTGTGTCTTCAACCTGAGATGATTATGGGGGTTCATGGATGGTTATGAAGCGTTAGGAGAAGCAGGTTCCTTCGGGAATCCGTGTTTGTCGGTGAAGTGGTTGGAGAATCACCCTGTCCACTGTTTATGTTGAAATCAACGACCGTTTGTTGAGGTCGTTGCCAGGAGGTTGGAATTGGAGAAGTAACTTTGGTGTGGTCATTTTGTTGAAGTTATACAAGGGTGTAAGAGCTCGTTCGGGGGAAAGGTGTGCACCTGGTATGATGTAGACCACCTTGTGTGAGTGATTAGATGATCATGATTTTATGGTTCACCTGGATTCGAGAAAGACAAAGTTGCAATATGACTTTATTTCAATTATATTTGTGCTATGGTTGGTATGAAGGAAGTGGTATCTTTTATGTGTGTGAAGGTGTGGACCCCTATTAGTGCAATAACGATAGTAAAAATGATCAATAAGCCATGAACATGATTGATTTCAACTGGTCATCCATAATTCCTTCATTCAATATAAGGAATCATTCAACGAGTTTTACAATACGGGTTGTGATGGTTATGAATGATTAATCTCTGGCTTACCTAAAACTAGGCTTAACTAAGCTATTTATACCTAGGCCTATGATTACCAAGGCCCAGGCCCATTAACGCACTAAAGCCCAATTAACAAATAAAGGCTTTTACACATAATATTCTTTTCTTTATATCACTTTCTATATTACAGGACATTTATGGTCCTAACAATCTTCCCCTAAAGTTATATAAAGAAAAATTGGTCTTCAAAACTTTAGGTCTTGATCTTCTCTCCCTCTTGAATCTTTGAAACACTTTGGTGTTGCTTGTCTTCATATCTTTCCAAGCTCCCCCTTGAATAAAGCTCTTATCTTCATATCTTCAACTTTATTACCAGATTCAATGAACAGTAACCTTGACTGAGTGCATGAAACACAGCTTTCAACTGTAGAAACTCAACACATCCGATAAGCACACAAGAATGATAATGTGCGAGTTACGTGTCATTCCAAAGTGCGACTTCAATTTAAAATAAAGAATCTGTCTTTGAATGTGAGTTGAATTTGCTTTCAGCTTTAGCTTTAAGAACTTGTAGAACTAGTATGCTCGATGAAGGAAATAATGAATTGTAGCGAACACCACTTGATAAGGGATGAGAAGAATTGATCACTTGTAATCTTTTCTTGCACAAGAAAAAATGTTACTCCCCCTCAACTTTTGCTAACTCCCCCTCAACTTGATAATCCATGTCTTTGAATTTGTATCATTTCTCCTCCTCATGATGAGTAGGAGTATCCAATACATCATGTAACCTCAAAGACAATAATGGCGAGTAGCAAAGTATCTGATAAAACATTAAGAAACCAATGTGGGGTAAATATCTAACATAGGATCACAATAGTTACTATTATCACAACAATTAAGAAATTGTGTGTCCTATGTTCAGAGTTGGCATCGGGGTATCTCTGATAGGACTTCCAATTATCACTAAAGTAAAATGTTAAAAATTACTTCTCAAACTGTTCTGGCAATATCACGAAGATACGCAAATGGAATCACAATGACTCGTGCATGTGTTAAAGAAATAAAATTATATCGATTTGGCTCAAAAATTGATTTAACCTGGGACTCAAGTTAAAAATCAATTGACACAGTGATTAGAATATGAAGTTCGGAGACCGGAGCTGATGTCTTCCTTTTTCAATATCTAAGACCTCCGAGTGAGGAATAGATAGATTATGTGTTAAACCTCCGTGAATATCTGAAACAAGCATCTTTTGTGAGATACTTAAGTGGCTAGGTGGGGTGACACGAGTTATCGACATTGGGTCCATGTCTGTTTCAATATTCATCTCCAAAGAACGAGAATGAATAGATTGTGTTGTTACCCGGATAACTGACTCGGTTTGGTAAGGACCAATAATTCTTTTAAGTCCTGTTACATCCTCACCATTTTTATTTTCACTCTGAACTCATCTATCAATCTATTCCCCTCACTATTGTGTATAAGGGATGTGTTTCTTGGGTAGGTCCTTCCGGTTCTGGATACACCATAGAAACGATGTAATTCCTAACACTTCTTTCATGCATCGATTAGAATAGTTTAGTAAACAGTAAAGTACGAGTTCTAAACTGAAATGTTTAGAAGTCAAAAAATGAAGATCGAGTTCTGATCTGAGGTAATCAGAAGTCATTAAAAATTATTTGAAATAGAGAATTTCAAGAAACAAGATCAAGTGCTAAACAGAGTGACTCATTGAGCACATTATGTTCAAAAATGAAACAATGATCATAAAGTTTTATTGTAAGGAACAAGTCACAATTAATGTGTCAGATAAGAATTGAATCATTAATATGAAATGGCGAACGACGAAAACAAATTGGAATTCAAGCGAGTGTATTTCCATCGAAAAATCAACAAATATAAGAGACATGGAAATAACTAAATCAAGAAAAATATGACACATGGCAATTCTGGAATTTAGAATCGAAGAAAAACAAACACGAGTAAGTTCTTCAGTATAAATTACCACGGTTCTTTGAATTCACTAAAAACTCATGTATGTGACAAATACCTGATACTCCCCCTCAAATGTGGCATAACCTTTGAATGTTCGTCATGTGATGTGAATAATATGAATTAAAACGCACATGACATTCCTGCAAAATAGATTAGAAGGATTTTGGTATCCATCTTTTGATGGATCCTTGACGGTTAGATGCCCTATTATAGTGAGGACCGGGGATACTATAAGTACCATACCAATGAGATTCATATTTTCGTTCAACAAAATCATTCATACCACATGCAGAACAAAAAATACAATCATGAGAAAGTTGAAGCAACTGTTGAATTGAGTAAACTCTTAAAGGAAACATCACATTTTGTTCAACAGAAGTACGAGAACTAAAGGCATCATGATTATGATTGTATGTCCTAACATGCGAAACTGACTTAAATGAATTTGTATTTGTTATGCTTTCATTTGACCTTTTCACTACCCAAACTTGTTTGAACCTTTTTCTTCGACCATTATTATCTGAACTACCATTAAAGTCATGGTCAATAGAGCTTGAGTAGTAGGGATGTCTATTTTGGGTTTGACTGGTTTGTTTCCGTTTCTGTGAACGTTTTTTGGATTTAGATTCGGTTTTAGAAACATCGTTGACAGATCTGGTTTTAGGTGCGGAATTAGAACATTCGCCCTTTTGAAATTTGACCGGTCGATCAACCATCTTTGAAAGAAAATCAGTATGGCTCGGAAGAGGTTTGTCAAATTCAAACTTAGAAAACTCCTCATCTGAACAAGTATTAGAATTCATGAACTTCGAAAAATCAATCTCACTTTCGGGGGAACATCAATAGATGAAGGAGGTGAGGAACAATTACGAACGGTGTTTCGCAAAGAATCGGTTGCGGAAGCTTTTTGAAAATCAGAGTTTAGATTCTTTGGAAACATATTACTTGAGGGTCTTTTCCTTTTCTTGAAGATATTTTGCCTATAAAAGCGTTACAAGAAGGTATCGGATGAGTTAGAGGAAGGTTCAGACAGAGTGACTTTCTTGTTTTGAAGTCGGTCAAACTTCTTGTAGAAACCAGGATTCAATCTTACAATCAATTAAGAACAATCAAACAGTAAATGAAAGATAATTGGATCCAAAAGTATTGTATTCAATCAAGAACAGATTACAAATCTAGAGAGAGAATCTCTCAAAGATTACAAAAGTGAATACAAAGATATGCGAGAAAGTTATGCCAAAGATTAGTTAGCTTACAGTTGCTAACTCCTATATATACTGTAAGAAAATACTAAAGCTACAGTACATATATGTGAAAGACTAATAGAACAATTACACGTTTCCTAATTAGTAACAGAATACAAAAGGAAAATATCCTAAGACATAAGTTCTGAACAACATGTTCAGAACTTCTGAACATCCTTCTGATCAAGCACTTCAGAACTTCCTTCAAGCACTTGTGATATTTTCATCTTCATCATCAGAAGTTCTGAGTCTCCTACTTAGAACTCTGACCCTTCTGTTCAGATTCCACACTTGTAATCTTTTCAAGATCTCTCACTCAGAACTTCTGAGTCTCCTACTCAGAACTTCTGTGTTTTCTGTCCAGATCCCAACACTTAGTGATTTGACAAAACTTTAGATCTAACAATCTCCCACTTTTTGTCAAACACTTCTGTACTTATCAACGTTGAATTCTTTGAAACCAATAACGAACTTTAGAAGAATTAAATTTCTCCGAGATAATCTTCTATCAACTTTCTTCTTTGAACGCTTGTGCAGTTTCTGGACAAATTATAAATCCACTGATTTTGACACAGAATCTGACCAATAACCATATCGATTCAGAACAAACTCAAAACATGAAAAATATTCATCTGTGTCTTAGGAATCCAACGCATCTGGATTCGTCAAATTTGAAGCTATGAGGAGTGAGTTCTGAGTAAAATAAGACAGGTGCGCAAAGTTGGCAAATACTTCTGAAAATGCACTTTTACTCTGAAATAAGCTAAGTATAAATTCTGAGTAGCCTTGATCAGAATTATGAATAACCTTGAATAAGCTATGAGTACATTAGCAATCATATTTTGCTGCACATAATCTGAAAACACATGAATGCAACTTCTGGACAGCCTTTTATCATAACACTTCGACAGCAAACAAATTTTCTGGACAAGTAACACAGTAGCAACAACTTTGCATAGGTTTTGAAATCTGTTTGAAATAGCAGTAGCAGCAGAAGGTTTGAAGATTAGAAATATCATTTGTTTGGTCTTGATCATGTAGACTTTCTTTCTTTACTCCCCCTACAAACAGCAGGTTGTGATCAGATTAGTTTTCAAATTGTTTTTTCTCTGCTCCCCCTTGAAATGACAATTCTCATCTTTATCTGATCAAATTATATTTCTGTCTTTTTCTGACTTTCTTCTCCCTTTTGAATCAATCAATCAGCTTTCATATTTTTCTCCTCCTTGAATCAATAATCTGAACAACAACAACAATCTGAATAATTCCTTTTTCTTTATAAGAACAACAAATTAATTTCCTTTTCCTCTTCTCCCCCTTAAAATAACATTTCTCTCTTTTGTAGTTTCTGTACAAATCAGTTTCCTTTTCCCCTTCTCCCCCTTTTTGATTATCATGACCATGATCATCAAAACGATAATAAAACTGATTTGCAATGCACCAATCTAGCTTTTAGAGAAATCTTCTGGAGTTTGAATCAGCCGTCAATTCATATAAGTGTAACCCAAAATCAACAAATGATCTTGTTTTCAAGCCTTTGAAGAAAAGCTTGGCCTGTTTGTAGCACAAAGCCACTAGATACAACAGATATATCTAATTAAAAAGCTTGAGTGATTTTCACTCTCCAGGACTTCCTTCTAATCATTGAGTAGCATAAAGCAATTCTATAGAAGTTCTGACAGAAAACATATTTTCTGTATGTTAGTGCATGTGTAGAAAGAATAAAGCAACATAGGCTTGAATAATAGGCTCAAAGTGTGTAAACTGTTGAGACAACAACAATTTTCCACCGACTCAATGTGCATGAATGAAGAGCGAAGGTGGGGAAACTTCCTTTTTTTTCAATATCCAAACCTTCCGAATGAAGATTAGATAGAATACATGATGCGTCCCCAAATCAAATGAAACACCATCTTTTTATGAAAATAATGAGTGGATGAGTGGGGTTATATCAAGATTGACATGGGCTCACTGCCTTTTTCAATATTGACCACCAAAAAGTGTGAATCAATAGTTTATGTGGGTGCCCTTCTTGAAATGCCTGGATCAGAGATATCTCAATTTTCTATCTCTGTTAACATTCACTCATTCTGTTTTTAGCCTTACCACTACCCACTCTCAGAATTTTACCACTCATCACTTTGAGTTTGTTCATACCCATGAACATTCTCCTCCTCTCTTTTATGATTTGTGACCCCTCACCCCTCAAATACTCATGGATGACCTCATGGGTAGGTTCCACAGGTTCTTGTGAATCCATAGAGGAATAAAAAAATTCTCACCACTTAAATGTTGTCCATTGAAGTATTCTGCACTTTTAATTTTGAGTGCACATATATCAGTCGTTTTTTTTATTATTATTACTTCCATAAGATAAGAAAATGAAATTGAATGAACCAGGAAGTATGAATGAATTTCAGAAAGATTAAATCTGATGAAGATCTGAAGTTTTATCAATAAGACAAACTTAATGGATAAATTGATGTAAAGAATACAAGAGAAGTGTATTACCATCGAAAAAATGAATCTATTTGAGACATGGTAATAACAAAGTTAAAAGAAAAACTGAACTGGTGTGTAAGAATACTTGAAATGATAGAAAAGATAATACACAAGTATTTATCTTTGGAAACAACCAGTCAGATTGAAAAAGAAAATTAAAATCCAACTTCTATGTAAGAAAAATCTTTTAGAACAGTAGAAGTGGTTTGAACATTTGAATTTTTTTTTATCATTTTTAAAGTGTTCTTCTTTAAACATGATTTGAGTATGAGATTTAGAAATTTACCTTTATCTTGAAACGATCAGATCAAATTTTGAGACAATACTTTCTTTCAAATCAAGATAATCCTGCAAAATCAAGAGATTTTGGTAATCATCTAGGATGATTCCTCATTAGATATCAAAAATCCAAATAGAGTCAGAATTCTGAGTAGTAGAGTCAGAATTCTGAGTAGTAGAGTCAGAATTCTGATTAGTAGAGTCAGAATTCTAAGTAACAGAGTCAGAATTCTGATAAAACTATCCAGAGAAAATGCCTTAGAAAAATGTTTGGATTTTGTGATTTTTGAACTTTCAGAACTTCAAATCACCATAACTTGCTCAAAAATCAGCATTTTTCAACCAAAATTTTCAGGGTTGCTCAAAAACACCCACAACTATGAGTTCGATCATACTTCAGTAAACTGAACTTTTTCGAAAAAAAAATTCTTCAAAATCAACAAATTGATCTGTATGAATCAGAAATCCATAATCACATTCAGACCGAGTTTTGGACTGAAGTATCCAAAAGTCAATATTCTCAATTTAAGCACATCATCTGTTTTCAGTCATGTGTCAGTATGATCATTCAGCTCTACACATGAATAACCTGCAAAACAGATTAAGTTGTCTTTGGTGCCCATATGAACTTGGGTCCAGGTCTATTAGGTGCAGTAGCATATGCAGACACTCTGTAAAAACCAAACCAGTGCTGACTAAAATTCTTGTTCACAAAATCATCAGTTCCACAATATGAACAACAAAGTTTCTTTTGTGCAATTCTGACTAATTGATTTACAGAATAAATCACATCAGGTTTAACAAAAGATTTGCCTTGAAATGTATTGTTCTTGTTGACATTTGAATTAGGAACTTTTGATTTTGGCACTTCTTTCTTGGATGTTGTTCCTTTAACTCTCCATTCCATCTTAACTCTTTTGAAGATAAGATTATCTTTAGGCTTAGAAGAAGTATTCACTTTAGGCACATGCGAATTATTATCTAATTTAGGCTTAGAAGAAGTATTCACTATAGAAAAGATTGGAAGGATGAATCTGATCCTTTGAGAAATCATTTGATCTTTTTACTTCTTTTAAAGAAATGTTTTTAAAGATTGAACTTGAAGTTGTTTTAAATGAACATTCAGAGTTAGTTGAGTGTACAAGCGGAGTCTAATCAATTGTATCAGGACTTGCTTGTTTTGAAACACCAACTTTAAAAATAATATCTTCAAGTTCTTTCACCTTGTTGATTAAAACATTATTTTCTTTAAAAATCAGATCATATTTCTTTTGAAGATCAGATTTTACCATTTGCTCCTTCATAATATCTGTTGATAAACCAGATAATTTCTTTGTTAGCTTCTTTATCTCATTTTGAAAAATCTTTTGTTCATCTGAAAAATTATATTTTAAGCATTTTTCTTTAAAACCATTTACCTTCTTTTTTCAGTTTCTTTTCTTCCATCTTCTAACTCTTTCTCCAACTCATTGATTTTCACAGAAAACTCATTTAACATTCCTGTTTTCTTTTTCTCAAAACCATTCTTTTCTTTTTGAAAAAAAATTTCTTGCATTCAAACTCTTTTCTTTCTTTTGCAAGAATTTTCTCCAAATCAGAAATTTTCAAAGTGAATTCAACAAACTTTGTTTCAAAACCTTTCCTCTCAGTTTCAAAGTCTCTTCTCTCTTTCTCAAATTTCTCTCTTTCAAGTATAAGAACTTGTTCAAAATCAGATATCTGTTTCAAGAGTTGACCATTTTTCATTTCACATGATTTGATTCTATTTTCAGAGTCTGTCAACATCTTTCTTCTAAAATTGATTTTCTCTTTCAAATCAACATTCTCTTTTTCTAACAACTTTGTGTTCTCTTGAGCCTTTTCAAAATCCTTTAGAAGATCATATTTCTCTTTTTTGCAAATTTACAACAACTTTTGCACTTTCATCAAATTTGGCTTCAAGATTACCAATCTTGCTTTCAAAATGAACAATCTCAGGCATATACAAAATAACTGTTTCTCTTCTTGAATAAGTCTCATTTCCATTTTTATCATAAGTAGGCATGATGAAATGACAAATTCAGATATCAATTATGAATTATGATAAAAAATATGAGAACCAACACAGATTTAGAATATGCAATAATTGATCAAATTTGTCACAGGCATTTCATCAAACAGTTAGAGTATATGAATTAATGAACACTAGTCAGAAAAGTTCTTTGAATGACATGATTGTAAGACAAATGAAATAGATTCAACAAAATCAAATTCAAATTTCTTGATCGACGAACACAAAGAATTCAAGAATCCGAATGAATTCAAGAATTATGAGTAGCAGCGGAAATCAAATTTATCGAACAATTCAAGAAACCCCAAAGAATAGTAGATTACCTCGAATCTTCACAAATCTTGAATGAATTTGTTGTTGATTGGCTCTGATACCAATTGTAGAAACCAGGATTCAATCTTACAATCAATTAAGAACAATCAAACAGTAAATGAAAGAGAATTGGATCCAAAAGTATTGTATTCAATCAAGAACAGATTACAAATCTAGAGAGAGAATCTCTCAAAGATTACAAAAGTGAATACAAAGATATGCGAGAAAGTTATGCCAAAGATTAGTTAGCTTACAGTTGCTAACTCCTATATATACTGTAAGAAAATACTAAAGGTACAGTACATATATGTGAAAGACTAATAGAACAATTACACGTGTCCTAATTAGTAACAGAATACAAAAGGAAAATATCCTAAGACATAAGTTCTGAACAACATGTTCAGAACTTCTGAACATCCTTCTAATCAAGCACTTCAGAACTTCCTTCAAGCACTTGTGATATTTTCATCTTCATCATCAGAAGTTATGAGTCTCCTACTCAGAACTCTGACCCTTCTGTTCAGATTCCACACTTGTAATCTTTTCAAGATCTCTCACTCAGAACTTATGAGTCTCCTACTCAGAACTTCTGAGTCTTCTGTCCAGATCCCAACACTTAGTGATTTGACAAAACTTTAGATCTAACACTTCTTTTGAAGTTCGCCCTTACGAACCTGCTCTTGCATCACTTCTGTCGCCAAGGCAGACAGTTTGGATGTGAGACGGTTGATTTCTGCCTTAAGAGCTTCCTTTTCCTCATTAGATACAATTTCTGTTTTTGTGGAATTCAAATTCTCAAGTTTAAGTAAAAGTTCTTGTTTTTCCTTTTGAAATTTAATCCTTTCCTGTTCAAGTGACTCCTCTAACTCGACTATTTTCATTTCTAAAACAAGACGGGGAACATAGCGTTTACACTCGTCTGTCTATGTTTTAGTTTCAGTTGCTGGGGCCTCATCCCTTTTAGAGGAATCCTTGGTCTTTGCAACTTTGTAGCCGTCAAAGTAGTCATTCGATAGGTACATGGATTTCTTTTTCTCATAAGAGGTGTTAAGAACTTCGTACGCAAATGGTAATTGCATTTTAGTTGTATGCTTGCGTCTATATTCCTCAATTTCCTCTTCCTTCTCTTCGAGTGGTCCCGTCCACAAATGGTAATTGCAACTTTTCAGACGAAAATTTTGACCATATCCACACCCGTGATCAAGAACCTACCTTTTCACGACTATAAGTAGATGGTTTGATGAAGTAGTAATTCACAACTTGCTATTTATCCTTTCTACTCTCTTCACCGTTTACAAACATTCTCTACATTTTCTTAACACTATGGCTGGAACTTCACGCTCTAAAAGGAAAAGGTCGGTGAATGGGGCTGGCACTTCAAGTTCGTCAGACAACCAATAATTGATTGATTGAGCTTTTCGGAGTACCTGGACGGTACCGGTAACAACAGTGGAGTAGGCAAAGTATGGGCGAACTGCGGCCGATTATCCATTCACGGCGGAGGAGGAACAACAATTGGATTGTGCATGGGAGCAATTCTACCTTGATCATCGCATGAATGAACCACCAAGGTATCATTGTACCCAGCCGGAGGGTCTTCTAGAAACTCAACAAATACCTCCCACGGTGAAAGCGTCCATTGATGCGGCGAACGTCGATATCTAAAGGGTAAAAGTTATGTGGAACAAGAATAGGGAGCTTCAGCAGGAGAAACAGGAGTATCTGGAGGAGAAGAAACGAGAACTGGCCATGAGTAGGGCTCACGTTCGGGATGTGCAACGACAGATTAAGGAACTAGAAGAGGAACTAACAGAAATCTAAGAAAGCTACACGGGAATGGAGGACGTTATCAAGGAAAAGGTTAACTGGATCACTAACGTCCAGGACGCCTACCCGTAATAGATTTCTCTGTTTAGATGCATTGTATCCGTTTCTATGTTTTCAATAAAATGATGCTTTAATGTTTACTTTGTTGTACACACAAGATAACTTAACAAGCATGATAAAGTAGATAAAATCATGTTATATATAAAAACAAGAGCTGTTAGCATACAAGATTTAGTCGTTAAAATCAAGGGAAATCAATGTTCAGGTTAATGCTATCATATCTTAGAGTTCCATGTGGTTCTAGCTCCTATTGGCCCTGCGAGCTACTTTTTTAGCTAGCTGAACGTCTAATACTAGGCACGCTTGAAGGGGCAGGAGTTGGAAATTCTCCACGAGTATGTCCTACTGCTTGGCACCTACTACATTTTCTCTGTATCGGATCTTCACCACGAGATGGACGTCGATCGTTCTTTCTTGGTCTCCCGGCTCTGTTCTTAGTTATTAACGGTGGATAGCATGGCGGAAGGGGGACGTGTGGAGACACCCATGATTCAGGGGGTCCAGTTGGATTGATTACCTTTCGGTATGTTTCTCGGTAAGTTTCGGATGTGTAGAAATTTACAGCCAAATCACTGCAATCTATACGACCCCTATGCCTTGCTGCAGCAATCGCATGACCGCACGGTAACCCAGAGTATTGCCATTGCAGACATGAACAAACATGGTCGTTCATGTCGACTGTCGCGTCAAAATGGTTATCCCGAACCTGGTACTTCCTATATCCAATTTCGCTTACCCTCCATGTCGCAGACCTTCCCGCCCTTTTGAGAATTATCTCTTCCGCCTTTGGTGTGATTCTATTACGCATTTCACCTCCTTTTCTCTGTCGAAGTTGGTACCACTCTTGTTGAAAGGTTCGGAAGTACTCCATAAGTTGTACAATCGATAATCTACGAGCAAAACAGGAGAGTGTATTCACCGACTCTGCACTATTGGAGGTCAGAATGTCAAACCGTTGTGCAGGAAAATGGGCCCTTGACCACCTCTCCGATCCAGCATCGTTCATAACTTGTGTTGCACGATTGGCACTAACTCGTAGTCCATTCATGTACCGGTCAAACTCCCGAACCGTATACGCTTTGCATGCCTTCCAGTAGGTCGTGTGGTATGTTGTAATACGTTCGTCCGCACTTTTCGCGTTCATCTCCAAATGTCGACAACATAAGGCATGAGGGGTGTTTGGGTACGTGGTAGAGATTGCGGCGCTTATGGAACCCTGTCGGACATAAACACCAACCCTGGGGGGGTCTGCGATTCATTCTCTCAACATAGACAGAAACCAACTCCACTCCTCCCCGGTCTCGGACTTGCCTACTCCGAAAGCTATGGGCACGATGTTGTTATTTTTGTCCAGGGGAACCGCCAAGAACATCATACCCAAGTAACGTCCCTTTGAATGGGCAGCGTCTATTACCAGAACACGACGCGGATTTGTCAAAAATGTGCGGATATGCAAAAACGTAGATGGTTTCCCTTTGTAAATGTTATAATTTATAATGTGTAAACATATGACGTATTAATATATACGTACCGCACATCCAAGGGCAACGAAGCACAACTCAAAACGTCCGTTTGAATACGTCCTTATTCTGGTGCGTGTACCTGGATTCTGCAGCTCCAAATTATATAAATACATAGGGAGTCATTCATACGACTCGTCAAGAGTGCCTCTCACCATTAGTAATGCCCTGCATTGCGCACGCCAGCCTTGGTGGTAACTAATTGTGATCTTGTACTGCAATTTTATATCGTTGACGATGTCCTTTGGACGAAATGTCCTGCTAGCATCCAGAAATTTCCTTTCAGTATGTGGCCCAAAGTCCTTTTGTTGACTTGTCGGTGGTTAGGATTCAGTTGCGTCCTCGAACAAGTGTGTTCGTCGTGCAACTTTCTAACGCCAAACATCCCTCCTTTAGCGCCCACGGACCTCGCATACATCCTCCAATTACATGTTTCTCTCCCACATACAACCTCGTATCTGAGTTTGTCGAATTTCTTCGTTTTACTTTCAAAACCCTCTTCCATGAACTTAATTCCGAGTTGTGTGGCCAATTCATCCTTCGTATCAAATATTTGACCTTCGCGTATCCTTGAACTGCGATTATAAGGTGCGGGTTCGTAGGTTGGTATATGGGTCTCCAGGGTTGGAAGGAGAGGAGGCATATCAAATAATCATTTAACTCACCAAATGATTTATTACTAGGGGTATATTTTTCTACTTCTTCGCCCTCATCACTATCGGTATCTGATTTGTCTATATCAGATCTACCCATTGTGTAAACATGGGTTTCGTCATCAGCAACTCCATCAAACTGTCTTTCTTGGTCTTCTTCTTCTTCTTCTTCTTCTTCTTCATCTGGTTGCGTCTCCGAAACAAAATCGGGATAACAGTCGTTAAGACCATATGTATGATCCGAATAAAATGTTGGGTCATAGGACGCCTGAAATTGAGAATCAGGCTCCAGTTGGGTTTCGTCATCACCTTCTCATCACCTTCGTCGCACATCGATGAATCGGCATACACAAAAAGTGTTGGAGGTCTTTCTGACTGGGCTGCAAATTGCATAAAACCAGAGATATCTCCATCGTCGGATAACTCTACCATTGACCCATCATCATTCTTGTAAAAAAAATCTTGTACACTAACTTGCAAACATCAGAAGGTTCGATTCCACATTTTTGCATGGCGTATGCAAGAAACTTCTTATGTGTAATGTTTACTGACAATTTTACACCATGCTTAGATTTATAAGCAAAATTGCACTCATTGTTGTCTTGCACCTATTCACCATCACAACAGAAATATAGCTTAGTTTTTTCAACAGCTGGACTCATTTTTTCAGAAGTATCTTAGAAAGAAAATAATGAAATGATGAAGAAAGAAAGCAAGAAAGAACAATGGAATGGATGTGAATTGCAACCACAATGGAATGGATGAACGATTATGGAATGCATTTTACTTGTATTTATGGATAAATTTCAGTGGGGAAGATGAATTGCAGCCACAAATTCATCTTCCCAGTACAACAATTTAACATAATTGAAACAACTTAGACAATAAGTGTGGAAAAAACAGTAAAAGCATGCAAAAACACGTGAAAAACTCCAAAAAACCCAAAAAATCACGAACCAAAAGTAAAAATCACGGACAGGGACCAAACGTGTAAACTTGCCATTTTCTGGGGTCCATCACGGGGTATCGAGGGTCATCATCGCGGCCAAATTTGGCCGGTTCCGCGATCGATGCCCATATCATGGGATTAGGGGGCATTTGTGCAAAGCATGAGAGATTTGGGGCATTTGTGTAAGTCAAATGTGAAGTTGGCCCATTTTAATTAATTTCTATTTAGATTATAAACAAACTCATTTTTCTTACGAGGTATTATTATTATAAATATCATTATTATATTAATAAACTATTAATTTATAATAATATTAATCACATTTATAATTAATTGAAATTATAAGGATAATTTATTTAACTTTACTAGTTTTTACAATTGATTGTCAAATATGTATTTCAAAATCAAGTACAAGATATGAAAATACGAATAATATGACGTGATATAGAAACCCAACCGATTTATATTAATTTGCATATAGTGTTACCCTGACATAAAATGATGTCGGTTTATATATTAAGTATATCATATGATGTGTTTGACGTTGGAACGAATTTATGATACTAGGTAAAAATGATATGATAGATAATATTAATTTAGAAATAACTATTGATTGATTTTGCCTCTATTCTCGGAAAAACAGTTTTATATGAATTATTAATTTTTCTTGAACTTAATGTTATTTCTGATGATAAAAGATAACGTATTGAAAAAAAAATCGTACTTATCGAGGGCTTATTTTTATGTCTCTCCTAGCGCCTACAATATGTTAGGAACAACCATGTGCAAAGCATGAGAGATTTGGGCATTTGTGTTAGTCATTTTAATTAATTTCCCTTTGGATTATAAACAAGCTCATTTTTCTTACGAGGTATTATTATTATAAATATCATTATTATATTAATAAACTATTAATTTATAATAATATTAATCATATTTATAATTAATTGAAATTATAAGGATAATTTATTTAACTTTACTACTTTTTACAATTGAGAGTCAAATATGTAATTCAAAATCAAGTACAAGATATGAAAATACGAATAATAGGGTTATCATGTCGCAAACCAGACATAATAAAGTGCAAGAGGAATTTGAATTAGTTTCATTATATATCATGATCAAACATATATTCAAACAAGATTCAATTTCGTTTCAAACAATTCAAATTTCAATTTTTTAATAAAATAAATTCCTTTCAAAAACATTATTCGAACCAAACCCTATTTAATGGACGTTGCTATTACATGTATTGCAATTATAAAACAAACAATTCAAATGCCGTGGTCTTGACACTACCTTGCCTTCGTCCATCAACTTCCGCTTTCAAATACGTCGATGGTTGTCTTACTTCATTATTCACGGTATCTTTTTTAATTACCATTATATGTTAGATCACACATTTAGTATATAACTTCGTAGGGTTAGCTCAACTGGCAACAAGGTTTGGGTCACTGAGATTCTACTTAGAGGTCATCGGTTTGAGTCCTACAAAAACATTATGAGTTTTCCTGACTATTCTTCAGAGGCCCTAAGGTTAGTTCAGGTACGCATAAACTGACTCGGACACCTACGAATAAAAAGAAACGTTTAGTATATTAAACATTCACTACTAAACGAAAGATTTTTACCTACGATCTTTTCCCTGAAAAATTTGTCGCTAAAGGGTGATTCGTCACAAAACCGTCACAAAAGTTGGAGGGTAAATTTTTGGTGGGTCTTGCAAATCAGTGACAGATTACGTAGGGATTCCCTGGGTGATCCATGAGTATTTTGTCGAAAAACATCGGATTCTACTGAACCGTTGATATTGTTTGGGTGATCCTGGGTAATCATCGACGAAAATTTCACTGTGTGAATTTTGTGGGTAAAAGTCGTTTGTTTTGTAGTGATTATATTAATTAAAATACACAAACTTTTAGGATATGTTTGGCAAACTAGTTGTTAAACTAACTGAAAACTGATAAGCTAAGCTTCTCATAATCTATATATTAATTGATAAGTTACCTGGTAGTTGATAAGCTAGTTGATGAATAAGTCACGTTTGACAAAAATCAGTCGATAAACATGTAAAATGAGCGAAAAGAAAAATCTTGAAAAAATAATCAAGTACAATATTTCATATTATATTTAAAACAAATATATCGCAATATAATATATTAATTAATACAAACAAAATGAAAAAAAAAATTATTAATATAAAATATTAATTATTATAATTTAAAATTTATTATTATACATATACTATAATTTTTGAATTTGTCAAAATAAATTTAAGAAAAATCTACATTAATTTATGATTTTAAATAACCATTATATACAAAAATAAAAATAAATAACTGAATATTAAGTAAAAAAAATAATGGTAATAAATAATTAAAATATATTGACTAATGTTAAAAAAATATAGTTGATATGATCAACAATAATCTAAATAATTAAAAATTAACATTATTATATAATTAAATTTTAATTAATAGTTTCCCTTAATATTGGTAATAATTAAATTTTAATGGTCAACATTTAATTATAATTAATAGTTAATAAATAATAATTAATATTAATGAATAATTATAAAAAGTCGTAATTTTTTTTCATAAATTACTTTAAGTAATCTATACTACTTAATAAAAAGGCTTATGAGCATTTTCAACAACTTCTCTAAAATAGATAAAATTGATATTTTGTTCTCTAAATTGCTCCAACAGCTTCTCTATAATGTTATATAAAATAGAGAAAACTAGGAAAATGTAACAACCCAATTCTAGAACAACACATGCATGGCATTAAATCATAAACATTATAAAACTGGGTCCCAAAAATTCATTATACCTGTCTCAAAACTTAGGTTGGCGGAAACAACCTATACACAACTGAGAATATCTGACTACTAAAAGTGGCACAGGCAATGTCCTTATCTGCATCCGTGCTCTATCCTGCTCTTGCTCACTTACCTTAGCCTCCTACTATTTGCTTACCTGAAAATGGTTTAGTTTTGAAAAGCGAGGGTTAGACCAAAAGGTCTAGTGAATCCCCTCCGTGAACAGCATAAATCAACAGTATAAAAATCATTTTATAAAACTCAGTAGCATGCTCCACATAAGCGTCAATCATGGTACTGTACAGTGTTAAGGATCACATAAGCTAACCACGATCGGGGCCCAAGCAGACTCCCCTCTCGCCTCATACCGGGGCCCAAGCAGACTCCCCTCTATCCGAGTAGGAAGGAAACGAATTCCCTCCTACAAGCTCGTCACATATGCCCAAGGGATCATCGGATCTCGAGGTATTCTGATCTCACTGTACAGACCGACTCCACGTACACATAGCTCATCATAAATCACGGAACGTGAAAGCTTTATAAATCATTCCTTTTATGCTAAATCATCTTTCAAACAAAACATACTTTTCATGGAGTAGTTCGTAAAAGCTTATAAGCAAATCATGATTGTAAACACCATAATCGGTAAAACATTTAACTTTCATTCAAGTAAGAATCATGCAATTAAACAAGGGAATTCTACTCATTAACTTTCTTCTGAATACATGTTCAAAACACGTATTTTTAGTTAGAAAAACTCACCTGGCTTGCTCGCTTCAAAGCTTCTCACGTACACTTCTGATTTCTAGGTGGAACACCTATTATTTATAAAATGTATATCAAAATCTAATAATTTATATTCGAGCTTACTTCCGAACGTAACCCATCATTATCTAAGATAATAAGTTACACTTCTAATAAATTGAATATCGGACCATTTAATATTTGTTTCCTTAATAACCTTCGGCCCAATTAAATTTTACATTTCGGATCTTATAAAATAGAGTCCACTTAATTTCCCAAAACTCTCACGCGGTCCAATATACTAAATTCGTTTCCGGATCATTTAAAAAGAACAATAAGCCCATCACATTAAATACTTCAGCCCAACATTAATATTTCGATTACTTAAAACGGTCCAGGCCCAAGTTTTAAAGGATTCCGGACCCATAAAAAAAATTCCGGATCTGGGCCCAGCGTGCAAAAATTCCGGATCTTGTACCCATACATTCCGGATCTGCACACAACACCGGATCTATGATTAACTCCGGAACCATGGTCCAACTCAATTTATTTTCCGGTTCCTAGTTTCAAAATACCGGATCACTACATCAATACCGGAACTTCGGCCCAAATGAATTCTGGGCCCCTTTTGCTACATTCCGGTTTCGCAAGCAAGTCCAATACCGGATCCGAGTACTGGACTCCGGGTCTATCTAATCCATTGCAATTCTGGATCCCACTTTGGGGATTCCGGATCCTCACGACCCTATGCAGATTCCGGATCTCTCTTTGGGAGGATTCCGGATCCTCTCGACCTTATTCATGTTCCGGATCTCCCTTTGGAGGATTCCGGATCTAAACAATTCCGGATTTAACTTTCGGACTCAGCATTTCGAAATCTCGCAGTCGTATTAGGCGATGCGATACTCAAAAACATTGATTAATCCTTAACCACCGATTACTAGGTCTTCCTACCAATCAAACGTTTATTCCAACTCCATAAATTTCTTATTACGATTTTTAGCCGTAACCTGCACTCTTATGAGTCAAACAGTTTATCAGACTTCTAATTTCTGTCCAAATACTCTGATGCTAAAAACAAAATATAAGATTACTGTGAATAGGGTAGGAATTACCTTGTGCTGATTACTTGAAATCCCAAAACGATTGGAACCATCTTCTTCTTCCTTCTTCCCAACTGATTGAAACCATTTTATCCTTTCTCTACTCTCACGTCAGCCGCCTCCCATACACAAAAGATTGACCTCTAGGGTTTTGTGCTTAAATTAGGAGTTTTTATACCTTTTAACCTTTTTACACTTCAGCCCTTGGACTTTCAACTTTATAAAATTTACCCCCAAAACTTAATCTTTTTACTTAAAGAAATCTAGGTTATTACAACACTCCTTCCTTAAAAGAATTTTGTCCCCGGAATTCTTTATAGGAAAGATGCGGGTACTTCGTCCTCCTCTCCGATTCCAATTCCCACGTCGCCTCTGGCCCTTACTAGTCGGGCCTCTGTGTTTCCTCGCCTTGGGACTCTTACTGTTCACGGTTTCTATCGGTTCTTTGACATAAGTCAACTTCTCGCCGTCAGTATTTCTTACAAGGTTGCCATAATCTCAACATCCCACACTTACTCGCTTCCGTCCAGACACCGAGACCCACGATATTAAATCACGACTAATTAAGGTCTCTCATACGTCTTTACTTCCTTAAAAGAAGGAACTTGGCGGAATTTCCCGCCACCACAACAACAATCTTTAACCAGGAAAAATTTCATTCACTAACAACTTGGCACAAGGCCAACCTTGTACATCACGACAACCTCACACCCAGGAGTTCCCTCCTCTAGGTACATGAATTTTCTAGATTACTTCTTCCAATCGACATACGACTAAGCCGATCATACTCCCTTCTCGAATCACATTGACTACAGCCCGACAACTAATTCGTACGTTCTCACCACTTTATCACTCCACAGTTGTACGTAACAAAAAGCAGAAACCTCCATGGTCCCGCATTGAAGTGTTCATCTATCCGGATTGAACTTATCCTGACAACACATCAATCCCTCACTGCTTACCACAAGCGTTTAGACACAAAACATAACTTCGGTTACCCTCACTCAACTAGGAGGAGTAACCATGGTCACACCATATTATTCTCAATAGCTTATCATTGAGCGACCAGTTCGATTGAACATTTCTCACAACATTACCAACTCAAACCCATTCAACTGCCCTTTTTCTACTTCTTTCCTGTACTTAAAACATACACCAATCCCCTTCCTCCATACACTTCCCAGGAGTTCGCACCCTTATCGATGACAATCTCCCCACACTACTCCATTTTTTCGGTGTTATTGTCAGGATCACTCCTTCCAACCTACTCACTTATTCCGACATACGATCTTCACCTCCCCACGTTAGCGCGGAGCACCGCTTACCAAACATCTCTTGCCCCTCTCTTCCGACATTTCCACATGCTGACAACACTTTCTCATTACTATACATAACCATACGATTGCACCAAACTTCTAACTTAAGGCATTCAACCAAGTCATCTCGAAATGACACCCGTGATCGAAGTTACTACACACTCATTGATCTCCCAATATTACCTTCTCGGATAATTCTTTCCCTCTTAAGATACAATTTGCAATCTTTAAAGAATTTACAGCTGCTACACCACATTTTGACTTAACCCATCCATCACCCTCTTTAAACTTCCAATGATTCCAAGAATAGACTTACTTAACGACTCACACAAGTGAAAACACTTGGTTTCTCCTTCAGATAACCACCCACTACTGCTCCGACATTCTATTCTGATAATAGTCATATCACAATGCCAACTTACAACTACGTGCTCCAGCCACTTGATTAACAAATCGCACACCTCATCCGAAACCCGAAAAGGCTTCCATCTAATGCTTCCTCTTTTTAACATTACTTTACTACCACACTGACTGGCACACTTATCTTGGCAATTGATGCCACTATTCATTTGTACATCCTCTACCCCTAACATCACACTGCAGACCAGGTCTCTCATGGTCATTCGTACACCATTCAATCTTCCCTTCCTATTCTCCCACATACATAATCGAGTTTATCTAGCTACTTTGTCTTTTACCAAATCTAAATCAACAACTCACGAATTCCCGACTAACTCAAACATATTCGATTCTTGCTAGTTCTTTGCGATCTGAGCCCTTACATAACAGGGCACATTCCCTTACTGAACGATATAACCTCCACACTCGCTTCGTTCATGCTACATACCTTATCCTTCTACGAACCCTCCATACCTCGCAAGCAGAACGCTCATCCAAAACAGCAGTCTCTCGCCATCTTAACACCCCTACAAGGTGCTCTATCAACTTTCAACCTCCTGGTTCAAGCCTTCGGCCTCAGCCACCTTACACAGCTGTCTACTTTAACATCAATAGTCAACCTGTTGATACTCTCTCAACCTATTCTTTAACATAGGTTCCTTACTGAACCTAATCCTTCCAACATATCATTATCAACTTCATATTCCGTCGCCCTCATTTCAAAGCTTACTCGTGTAACATCAATATTACAAGATCATCCTAAGACTCTGATTCGATGTCGAGGATATTTCATTTCTGCCTCACCCCACTACTCAAAACGAGTTGCTAATACTAACACCTTGAAGACTTCAAGTCCTTCCCCTGGACACAACCGTACCTCGGCAACTGTATTTCCAGTCACCGATCAAGGGTACAGACCTTCATACAACTGACACTAAAGTCTACTTCTCCTCTTGAACACAAATACTAAAACTACAAACATTCTCCCCTGATTTGTCCAACACCTCTCCACCCTCGGAGTTCTTCCTTAGCTTAAAATGTAATACTCTACGACCTAGTGAGTTCATAGCCTTCATGCATGACAACGCGGTAAATAAATCATTTTGCACATTTTCTCATTTTAAAGAACAGCACTGGGAACAACTTGGGTACCCATGGCCCCACATTCTCATGATTCCAATGTCCCTAACAACGATCTCGAAAATCGTTTGTATGCATCTTTCCGTAAGATTTAATCCCACCTAACCACAACGATGTTGTTACGACAGTACTATATTGAATGAAAATCTTTTCATACAACAAATTTCTGAAAAAGGGGTTACCGACACAAAATAAACCAGTCGGTTCCCATACTCATTTTTATGATATTATCATGTCGATACTTATTTTGATTATAAAAGTTTTGCTAGGACACGTTTTCTTGACTTTTTGCACAATTTAACTTATCATGAAAAAGGTGAAACATTTTGCAAATCATTAAGCTCAAAATTTCATTGTGCGACGTAAATGAAATCGCCTTTTCTTTAAACATACGCTGGTACATGCTGACTCATTTTCGATCAAAATTGACATTTACACATTTACCTTAAATCGTGAAAAATCTCATGTTGCATATAAGAACGCCATGAATGAAACTCTACTTGCAATTGAAGGCTACTCACTCAAACAAGGTCAACTACTTTACTCACGCAACTTATCATGGACACTCTTCCTTCGACCAGTGATCGCCCTCTCGGCCTTGCAACAACTTGTAGTACATACGATCCATGGTCCACTTACTCCACCCGTTCGTACTATTTTCGTCACAATCTACCTCTACACGTTTTAACCCGTCACTGAAAAGCTCGACTAAAAAGTCAAGACTCTAATCCAATACTCGCTCTTGAATTGACACTTTCAAGATCTCAACATTGTCCTTCCTTACCATCCGAACTGATCTATCCCACGACTTCTAGAACTGAGACTCTCCAGAAACAGGAGTCTTACTCAAAATCAATCATTCATCCTCTTCGAACCCACGAAGATCTACCTCTAGACAACTCATAACATTCTAAACAACATTTATTCTCTCATGATGTGTACATACGTCACATCATAAATGATCTCTCATGATACTTCCCCGACAATTGGCCTCAAACTACCCCTTAGGGGTCCTTCTAACATTCTAGATTACTGGAACACAACACATAAACTAGCTTAAGACTACACCATCGGAATAATAAGGCAGATTAAGCACATACATGTACCTGTAAGTTCGCAATTACACTGGCCAGGCGTAATCCCAAACTTACCTTACATGACTGTCCTCGGTACCCTATTAGTCTTACCTCTATAACAGTATCCTCCTAACGCATTTCCTGATTCTCAATTGTGATTTCTACTCCCAAAGTTTAAGTTTAGGCCCGTCCGGTCACCTAAATCACTTAAACTATGCTCTGATACCATTTGTAACAACCCAATTCTAGAACAACACATGCATGGCATTAAATCATAAACATTATAAAACTAGGTCCCAAAGATTCATTACACCTGTCTCAAAACTTAGGTTGGCGGAAACAACCTATACACAACTGAGAATATATCTTACTACTAAAAGTGGCACAGGCAATGTCTCTATCTGCATCCGTGCTCTATCCTGCTCTTGCTCACTTACCTTAGCCTCTTACTATTTGCTTACCTGAAAATGGTTTAGTTTTGAAAAACGAGGGTTAGACCAAAAGGTCTAGTGAATCCCCTCCGTGAACAACATAAATCAATAGTATAAAAATCATTTTATAAAACTCAGTAGCATGCTCCACATAAGCGTCAATCATGGTACTGCACAGTGTTAAGGATCACATAAACTAACCACGATCGGGGCCCAAGCAGACTCCCCTCTCGCCTCATACCGGGGCCCAAGCAGACTCCCCTCTATCCGAGTAGGAAGGAAACGAATTCCCTCCTACAAGCTCGTCACATATGCCCAAGGGATCATCGGATCCTGAGGTATTCTAATCCCACTGTACAGACCGACTCCACATAACATACACATAGCTCATCATAAATCACGGAACATGAAAGCTTTATAAATCATTCCTTTTATGCTAAATCATCTTTCAAACAAAACATACTTTTCATGGAGTAGTTCGTAAAAGCTTATAAGCAAATCATGATTGTAAACACCAAAATCGGTAAAACATTTAACTTTTATTCAAGTAAGAATCATGCAATTAAACATGGCAATTCTACTCATTAACTTTCTTCTGAATACATGTTCAAAACACGTATTTGTAGTTAGAAAAACTCACCTGGCTTGCTCGCTTCAAAGCTTTTCACGTACACTTCTGATCTCTAGGTGGAACACCTATTATTTAGAAAATGTATATCAAAATCTAATAATTTATATTCGAGCTTACTTCCGAACGTAACCCATCATTATCTAAGATAATAAGTTACACTTCTAATAAATTGAATATCGGACCATTTAATATTCGTTTCCTTAATAACCTTCGGCCCAAATAAATTTTACATTTCGGATCTTATAAAATAGAGTCCACTTAATTTCCCAAAACTCTCACGCGGTCCAATATACTAAATTCGTTTCCGGGTCATTTAAAAAGAACAATAGGCCCATCACATTAAATACTCCAACCCAACATTAATATTTCGATTATTTAAACGGTCCAGGCCCAAGTATTAAAGGATTCCGGACCCATAAAAAAATATTCCGGATCTGGGCCCATCGTGCAAAAATTCCGGATCTTGTATCCATACATTCCGGATCTGCACACAACACCGAATCTATGATTAACTCCGGAACCATGGTCCAACTCAATTTATTTTCCGGTTCCTAGTTTCAAAATACCGGATCACTACATCAATACCGGAACTTCGGTCCAAATGAACTCCGGGCCCCTTTTGCTACATTCCGGTTTCGCAAGCAAGTCTAATACCGGATCTGAGTAGTGGACTCCGGGTCTATCTAATCCATTGCAATTCCGGATCCTACTTTGGGGATTCCGGATCCTCACGACCCTATGCAGATTCCGGATCTCTCTTTGGGAGGATTCCGAATCCTCTCGACCTTATTCAAGTTCCGGATCTCTCTTTGGAGGATTCCAGATCTAAACAATTCCGGATTTAACTTTCGGACTCAGCATTTCGAAATCTCGCAGTCATATTAGGCGATGCGATACTAAAAACATTGATTAATCCTTAACCACCGATTACTAGGTCTTTCTACTAATCAAACGTTTATTCCAACTCCATAAATTTCTTATTATGATTTTTAGCCGTAACCTGCACTCTTATGAGTCAAACAGTTTATCAGACTTCTAATTTCTGTCCAAATACTCTGATGCTAAAAACAAAATATAAGATTACTGTGAATAGGGTAGGAATTACCTTGTGCTGATTGCTTGAAATCCCAAAACGATAGGAACCATCTTCTTCTTCCTTCTTCCCAACTGATTGAAACCATTTTCATCTTTCTCTACTCTCACATCAGCCGCCTCCCACACACAAAAGATTGACCTCTAGGGGTTTGTGCTTAAATTAGGAGTTTTTATACCTTTTAACCTTTTTACACTTCAGCCCTTGGACTTTCAACTTTATAAAATTTACCCCCAAAACTTAATCTTTTTACTTAAAGAAATCTAGGTTATTACAGAAAAAACTCCAAATTTAGAGAATTCTCTAAAACTTGATAGATGAAAAAAGAAATTAATTTTTTATTCATTTCCACCAATAGGGTTGAGTTATTATTATTTTTTAAAAATTATTTTTTAAAAATTATTTTTAAAAGATGTATTGGGATGATAAACATAAGTAATATTTTAATAATATAATAGATGTTGAAATTTCTAAAATAGAGAATCTGTTGGAGCTAAATGTAATTATTTTTAAAAAATTTCACTTTTGAGTCTCTATTTTAAAAAAATTATAGAGAATTTGTTGGAGATGCTCAGGGCATCTCCAATGTATTTCTCTATTTTACTCTCTATAATAGAGAGTAAAAAATAGAATGTGTTAAATGTTCTCCAATGTATTACTCTATTTTACATTCTAAAAGATAATATTCCAAATATATTCTCTTTTATTTTGATTACATATATTTTCAATAATACCCTTATATTTATTAACTTTATAAATTCATCCTTATATTTTTTTTAACAATACCCTTGTATTTATTAACTTTATCATATTATTTTAACGACGTTATAATTCACATTTAATTTCGCATAAATTATCAAAACCAAATGTCATTAAATAAAAATGTTACATTTTCAACACACATCTAAAATTAAAATACATAAGCATTTAATCGGAATTCGAAAATCTTTCCCATAAATGATCAATTAACTCATTCCGAAGTGTAAAGTGAACTTTTTTATGCTTAATTTGTCTATATCGAGCAAGATATTGTTAGAATGCATCATTATCATTTATCATCATTTCGACCTCTATTGGTGGTACTTCCCTCATAATTAAATATGTTAGGCCATCAGTACCCCATCCACAGCATCTTTCAAAGATTCCCCTCCACCTCAGCGCCACATCAGCTTTTCACCCATCCCTCACTCCATCCCTCACGATCCCTAAACATCCGTACCCCATTCCCTCAAACCCTTTTGCCACCTCATTTATTTTAATTCTTTTATTTATACATTTAATTATTTAACAAAATAAAAATATTTATATATTTTTTAATAAATAAAAATAAGATAAATAATAAAAATTAAAATTCATATCATTCATTAAAAATAAAAATTACAAAATACAAAACACTACCAATTATGAAATTTTTGGAGTTTCTTTTTTCTCGCTAAAGTAGCCCTCAAAGCGTTTCCCGTAAGGTGATCATGCGGGGTTATGAAAAACTCGAAGTCTTTCTCAAATCGGTTTGAGCGTTCGATTTCGATTTCGAGATCGAGTTTTTTCATTTTGTATTCCATTGTATCATCAATCTTGTTGTTGAACGTCGTCAACAACTGAGTAACACTTTCGTCCGTATTCGCCCCGGACGTATTACTCGTTGATGATTTTTTTGCCTTGTTTCTCCCGATGGGTCGTTGAATTTGCTCGTCATCGTCATCATCGGAAGGTTGGGTACGTTTTGAACCCCGCGATGAAGTTGTCGTCATCGTTGGAACGGCTCCCCATTTTGGACATTTTTTTAGGACGTCCCAAACTTGTTCGTGAGTGAAAGCAACTTTATGGCGTGCTACATACCGTTCGTGTGCCGTTCGGGATATATCGGCCTCACTCATCCCGCTTGATCTATTATTGAGCAAGTTGTTGTAGATGCCGCCAAACGAATTAACTCTTTTATTGAGGTCGTTGAACTTGCTATTGAGTTGATGGGTTGATCTATAACCTGGTTCACGACCCATGCGAGTAAAGAACACATCCCCGATTCGGCCCCAAAAATTTTCTACATTTATGTAAAATTAAGTATAAGAATAATAATAATAATAATAATAATAATAATAATAATAACAAAAAAAATAATTACCACCGCTTTGTGCGTTACCGACCACGGGGTCCTCCGAAACGTCAACCCACGCCGACACTAACGCGAGTTCCTCGGCTCTTGTCCACGTTTGTTTGGCGGCTTTCGTTCGTCTCGGATTTGATGGTTCCTGGTTAGATTGTTGTGTCGGGATAAATTGTGGTGAGTTCGGGGTAGAAGGTTGGGTTTCCGGAACAATGTCGTCGTCGAGATTGATTGCGGGTGAAGGAAGATTGTAGTTGGCCGGAGTAAAACCTTGTTCAATCTTGGTAAGGAAATTGTTGCGGAAATTGTTGGTGAAATAGTTGGGGAAATTGTTGCGGATATTGTGGCGGATTTTGTTGCGACCATTGTGGCGGATTTTGTTGCGACCATTGTGGCGGAATTTGTTGCGAAAATTGCGGATGATAACCTTGTTGTGTAAACGCTTGGAAACCAAGCTCTTGATCTTCTTGCGATTGTGGTGTATTCGGTCGGTTACGACGGGATGTAGGTGTTCTGTTTGGATTCATGATGAGAGAGGTGTGAAAAATAAGAGGTTGAGAGAATTTGAGAGAGTTTGAGAGGTGTGAGATTGAGAGAATTTGATAGTGTGAAAAATAAGAGGTTGAGAGGTGTGAGAAATAAGAGGTTGAGAGGTGTGAGAAATAAGAGGTTGAGGGTTAAATATATAGTGGGATTAAATTGAGAATTTTTTTTTTAAGAAAGAGTCGTTCAACGGTTATTTTTTAAAAAATTTAATTAAATTTTTTTTTTTAAAAACCCTCGGGATGGATCGGGATCCCATCCCCGAAAACCATCCCTTCCCGCATGCCCATCCCGCCCCGTACCCCATCCCGCCCTCACCCCGCTGCCACCTCAGCCCTTCCCGAGCCCTCCCCGCTTGGGGTACGGAAGGCCTTATGTTGTAAATTGTTAAAGTTTATTAGTTTTTAAAATTAGTTGGATAAATTTAAATAAATTTAAAAATTAAAGATAAATATAATTCTAGTTTATTAAAATTGGTATTAGACAACAAATAAAATAAAAATACAAGAATCTAAAAAATAGAAGGACCATTTTGTAATCATCAAAAAGTTAGAAAAAAAATAGAGAGTATGAATAGTAACTCTCTATATATAAAGAGAGTTACTATTCATTTCTCTATTTTAGAGAGTAAAAAATAGAGAGTTTATTGGAGAGGATTTAGAGAGTAAAATAGAGATAGAGAGTAAAATAGAAAGTTCATTGGAGATGGTCTAAGTAGTATTTTCAAGATTCAAGATTGTCTACTTATTTCCACAATGTTTCCAAAAAGAGAAGAGTAAAATCGAGGAATTGTTCTTTGAATTCCAAAGAAAGACTTTCGAATGGGTAAAGACAAGGGGTAAATTGGGTTCATTGAGCTGGTCGGATTGGTTATCGAACCCTTAAGTGTAGAAGAAGCAGGGGCTGTGTTGATCGGATGTGTGGATACAACAATCTGGCTCGAAAACTGAGGTTGAATCTGTGATACAGCAGGTGGAAAAGGCGGATGTCGGGGTTGGACTAATCGGTTAATCGCTGAAGGATCGAGGGCTTAATGCGTATTCTCGTCCGAGGGTTGTTTGCTGCTCGCAAACCACGCCGGATAACGCGCGTTTCTGAGCTTTGGTTTTTGTTTCGTTCGGTTTCGTCCACTCCCATAGTATAGTTCTTCTGTTTACATTTTTGGTTCATTTGCTGCAGTTTCTGTTTCCTGTTTTGTATGGGGTTGTACTCTCGGCCCTGTGGGTACTCAGGGGCGGCCCTAGGGGTGTGCCGGTGGTGCCGCCGCACAGGGCCTCCGATCGTAGAGGGGCCTCCGATTTTGTTTATTATTATATTATATATATATTTAGTATATATAGCATAAAAGGAATAGAATAACACAAATGTTATTGTGGAGCTGCTGGTTAGAGCGTCCTCCCTATACTCTTAGCCCCAAGTTTGATTCCTATCGGTTGCATTCATTATTTTTTATTACTGAATTGGCTTTTGAGTTTTGACGTGTACTTCTATGAATCTATCTTTTAAGTGCAGTTTTTTTCTAATTGTAAAAGCTGGTAAAACCTATTTAAAATTCAAATGGCTAGTTTCCTATTTTATTTATTAGTTTTTTAAATTCATAAAAATGATAAACATGGTAGTTCCATAATTTTAGAGATTTTTTTTTTTCAATTCTATTTTTTGATAGTCTCTTATTAGGGTTTTAAAATTTTAGTTTTATCAATCCTTTAATTTTTATAATACGTCCGTTTTCTATTGTTGTCTTCATCAATTCTCTCAATTTTTCCATTGTTTTAGTTTTTCCACTTTGCAAATTCTTCAATTCCACTTCTATTCAGGTATTATATCAAACCTTATTACTTATATTTAATGTCTTTTTATTTCTTTATCTTTTTATAACTTCATTATTTGATTATTTATATGTCTTCGTTGAAGGTTTTTTAACTTTTAATGTTAGTGTTCTTTTAACAACAAGACATAGATAAAACTTTGTTGAAATGCATTTTTGTATATTCCAATAATGAATTAATTGATTGACTATTTTATATAAAATAGGATGCCTCCAACTAGAAAATTTGAGTCGGGCTATTCTAAACGCCAAAAAAAGAGAAAATATGAGAAATTTGTTCAAAGTCAAAGAGGAGCCATTGATCGATTTATTATCATATTTTGGCTAAAGTTAATAATTTGAGCATACAACTACAATCTGAAAGTATGCGTATTGATGAGGCAATGAGTAGTGTGGGGGTTCTTATTGAATTTTTTAAAGACTATCGAGAACATGGGTTTGCGAAGGCTTTGAATTGTGCACAAGTTATAGCTTCTGATTTGGGAATTGATCCGGTGTTCGTTGAGAAAACTAATAAAAGAAATATTCGTAAGAAAAGACATTTTGATGAGAGTAACATCGAGTCATCAGAACCGGTACATGAGCGTTGACCTCAAGAATCATTCAGAATTTAGTATTTTGTCTACATAGTTGATCAAGCTATCAGTTCACTGAAACGAAGGTTTGAGCAATATAGACAATACAAAAAAATATTCGAGTTTTTATTTACAGCAGAAAAGTTGAAGTCCATGAATACTGAAGAATTAAAGGCAAGCTGCAACAATCTTGAAAAGAGGTTACAAAATGGCCACATCTCAGACATTGATGGTGAGGATTTATTTAATGAATTGGAACTATTACAAAAACATTTACCAAATGAACACAATACAGCTAGTACAATACTAAACTTTTTAAAAAGGGTAAACATTTATCCAGTTTCATGTCTTGCATATAGAATTCTGCTAACTATCCCCATTACAGTTGCATCAGCTGAAAGAAGCTTTTCAAACTAAAACTTTGGAAATCTTATTGTTGATCCAAACCCTCAGTGATTTGATAATGACCCTCTCTTAAACACTTAGTGAAAATTGTAAGTAAACAATATGTATTAGAGTTTCACTATCGCTGATAAGTACTAAGACTTTACAGTACCGCTGATAGGAACTCTCACTCTTTAGATTAGATATTCAGCGAACACTGTTCATCATCATATAGCTCTGAGCCTGTTCAGTCTATAAGATGATCGCTGATAAGTTAGCTGTTTACTTATGATCCCTGAAGACAAGTTTCACGTCAACATATGTTCTACGCTGAAGTCGAAGATCAAGCCCAAGAACCAGCGACAAGTCTACTCATGAACTGATGCGGATATCAGCGAAGCTAGACCTGTCCATTCAACGTGAAGTATCAAGTACAAGACTTCAGCAATCGCTGAACTTTATCATTCGCTGATAAAGATCTGACTCAACGAAAGCTGATCATGAAGTCTCCGTGCATGTTACTATTGTCTTACCTCCCTTGCACGTCTCCATACGAACTGTCAGAACGGACATCCCTTTTGTTTGTAATCGTACAGCAACTCTGATTCTACAATGTGCACCATGCGGCTACTAAGGTTGTCTACAAAGGTCAATGACATGCAACCACTCAGCTGCTGCCACGTGTAAATCCATACTGCCATGCATTAAATGCATGCAGTATATAAGAAGAACCTTACTTCAGTTTTGAAGTGTGCTCGGACCATCTTCTTATTTCTCTCTTATTGTTAAGTTATTATTCGTAATTTCTTTAACTCTTTCTAGTGCAAGAAACTTATTGTTTCTCAAGACTTGTTTAGATTAAGTTTATCCTTAATCTTGTTCCGCAACAAGTTGTAAATTGTCTTGATTTATCAATAAATAATTTAGAAAAGTAAAAATGTGTGTTTGTATTCAACCCCCCCCCCCCCCCTTCTACAAACTTGTATAGCCCTTTGGGACCAACAAGTGGTATCAGAGCAGATTTGTTTAATTTCATAAACAAGATCTGATCTATACTAAGATTTCTCTTTGCTATTTCTTAAAATGGCTACCAACACAAACACCAACTATATTGACAACGGTTCTCTTGCAAAAACCCCTAGATTCTCCAGAGATAATTTTAATCTATGAAAAATAGGATGATTCTCTTCTTAGAAGGTGTAGACCCTACTATGCCTTACTATCTTGAAAACGGCCCATATATTCCTATAAGAATTGATTATGCAGTTCCGGTCGCTGAGAATAGACTTGCTATTCAAGAAAGGCTAATTCCCAAGGAAATTCATATGTGGACTGATGAAGATAAGAAGAAAGTGGATATCGACACCAAAGCCAGATCCATACTCTCCATGGCTCTTCCTGACGAAGTCTACCATTCCGTCCTGAACCTGAAAACCTCAAAAGCTATGTGGGACACAATCTGTGTTCAGTATGAAGGTACTTCTGAAGTCCAGGACTCTCGAAAGATCAACCTGGTAAGACAGTATGAAAGTTTCATTTGTGGTAAGAATGAAACTCTCTCTGAAGTACACCAACGTTTTAACTGCTTAATAATAGATCTGAAAACTGTTGGTAAGGAATATTCTAACTTTGAAGTACTGACAAAGTTCTTAGAATGTTTACCTGAAAGCTGGGACAGTTATTCTATGTGTCTCAAGTTGTCAAAGGATCTAAAATCAATGACCCTTTCTACCCTATATGGCATGATGCTGAATCATGAGCAATCGAGTCATCTTAAGAAGAATCTTGTAAAAGATTTCAAAAAGCACACCTGTTGCTTTAATCTCAGAGTCACCTTCCACTCAGCGATCAACTATCACTGTCACTGAGTTGGAAACTAACTCTGAAAGATCATCAGACTCTGACGTTTCAGATAATGATGAAACTCTGACATTCCTGGCTAATAAGTTCAGGAGATTTGCTAGAAAGAGTAATTTCAAGAAGAACAAACCTCTGGCTATTACTGACAAGCCAAGATCATCAATCCCTGTTGATAAGGCTACTGCTACTTGCTATAACTGTGAAAAGATAGGACATTTTGCTAGCGAGTGCAGGTCAAAGAAAGTCTCTAGACCCTCAGCTTTTCCCAAGAAAAACTTTACTCACAGGACTAGAGATGAAAAATACAAAAAGCTGAAAGAAAGGTATTCAAAGCTGAAAACCTTTAAGAAGAAAGGCAAAGGCCTTATGGCTGACTATGATTGGGCTGCCTCTGACGAAGAAGAATCATCTGACTCTGAAGATGATGATGAAGCCAATCTATGTCTCATGGCCAAACTTGAAGATGAGGAAGAAAATTCTGACATTCCCTCTACTTCAACCTCTGCTACTAAGGTATCACCTTCCTTGTTTACCAATATTTTAAATATTGATGAAGCTGATAGTCTTCGAAAGATCGATCTCTTGACTAGAAGTTTATATGAAGCCATGAATGGCAAAACTATTGTTGAAAATCAAAACCTTGATCTCGCTGAACAGCTTAAAAACTGTTACCTTCAAATAGAAAATCTTTCTAAAATTGAAGAAGATTTTAAAGATCAAGTTCACTTAAATCAGCTAGTCAAAATCGAGCGTGAAGAAGCTATCACTGCATTAAAAGCTGAAAAAGCTACTGTTGATGGATGGTATAATTCCTCAACAAAGATCACTGAGATAATTAAGTCTCAGATTCCCCTGAGTGATAAACGTGGTCTTGGTTACAAAGCTGATACTCTAGAACCAACCACTGACCGTTCCATGCTTAAGTTTGGAATGTTCGTATCCTCTATCCCTGACACTTTCTCATCTCAGTGTTCCCCTTCTAAACCGCCTATCCCTGAGGAAATCTCTACCTTAACTTCTAAAGGTAAAGAAAAAGTTGTTTATCCAAAACCTACCTCAGTCTTTAAAAACAAAGGTAAAGGAATTGCTTTTAACCAAAATCCTCAGAAGCTCTGTACCAAAGCTGAACGCTTCTAAAGCTTCAGTGACTTATCCCTCTGGTTCAAAGAATAAGATCCCTGGATTTATTCAGCGTGGATCTATTCAGCGATCTACTCCTAGAATCAAAGTGGAAATTATTGGTAAGAAATCCGAAGAACTGAATGTTCCTCCCATTTCAAAAGCCAATAGCTTACTTGGTGCTGGTCCTTCTAATTCAAAATCAAAAGCTCAGCATGCAAATGGTCCTAGAACAACTTTTAGTTATAGGAAATGTTATCATTGTGGACTTACCAATCATATTGCTAGTAAGTGCCCCACAGCCACCCAAGCTGAAAAGATAGCTAAGGTGAAGATCATTGCCCCCAAGGCAAAGAAGACCACCGAGGTTAAGAAATTAACCAAAGTGAAGACCGACAAAGCTGAATCTTCAAATGCTGCGAAGACTGCTAAACCTTCCACCTTTTCTTCTACCCCCACTGACAAGTGTGTACACATGGTTAAGTGGGTACCCAAGACAAACTAATCTTCTTTTGTAATGCAGGTTAAGAAGGGTATCTGGTATCTCGATAGCGGATGCTCTAGACACATGACTGGTATGAAGAACCTGCTCACTGAGTACAAAGAAGAGAAGGGTCCCTCTGTAACTTTCGCTGGAAATGGAAAAGGACATACCCGAGGGTTTGGTGTACTCTCTAATGGTACAACAACCTTCAGAAGAGTCGTATATGTTGAAGGGCTGAAGCATAATCTTCTAAGCATCAGTCAGCTTTGCGACAAGGATAACAAAGTAATCTTTAGTAAGGAATCCTGCTTTGTCACTGACAAAAAGGAGAAGATAGCTCTCAGCGGTTATCGTTTGGAAAATGTTTATGTAATAAACATGGACTCAACAACCACTGAGAACTCCTGTTTCTTCTCAAAAGCCTCATCTGATGTCAACTGGTTATGGCATAAGAGGCTCTCTAATCTCAACTTCAAGACACTGAACACTCTTTCTTCAAAAGAGTTAGTCACTGGTCTACCTCAGCACTCATACGCCAAAGAATACTTATGTTCAGCGTGTGAGAAAGGCAAGCAGACCAAAGCAAGCTTTAAGTCAAAGCATGTTTCCTCAGTGTCATCTCCTCTACAACTTCTCCATATGGATTTGTTTGGCCCTGTTAACAAACAATCCATCGCTGGAAAGAAATATACATTGGTCATAGTTGATGAATTCTCTCGCTATACATGGGTAATGTTTCTCCGTTCTAAGAGTGACACACCTGAAGAACTCATCACCTTTGTCAGGAAAATGGAAACCCTGAACAACTTGACCGTTCGCTCAATAAGGAGTGATCATGGGCCTGAATTCAAAAACAGTTCTCTTGATTCCTTCTTTGAGAGTAAGGGTATTTCTCACAACTTTTCTTCAGTGAGAACACCGAAACAAAACGGAGTCGCTGAAAGAAGAAATAGAACTATTATTCAAGCTGCACGTTCAATGCTCAGCAATTCTCATTTGCCTACTCAGTTTTGGGCAGAAGCTGTCAACACTGCTTGTTTTACGTAAAACAGGGCGCTGATAGTCAAAAGATTTAATAAAACAACCTATGAACTTTTTCATGGGAGAAAGCCTTCAATTAGCTTTCTTCACATCTTTGGATGTCAGTGTTTCATACTGAACAACAGAGATGCCCTTGGAAAGTTTGATCCTAAGGCTGATGATGGAATCTTTCTTGGATACTCCTCAGTCTCCAAAGCCTTCAGAGTCTTCAATCGAAGAAGACAAACTGTTGAAGAAACTATTCACGTCACTTTTGACGAATCCCGTTCAACGAATTCTCGACCTTCTGCTCATACTGAAGAACTGAATCAATGGATGTTCTCTCATCTTGGTGATTCAGAAGATATTCCCACTCCTCATACTCATACCGTTGAAGATGATGGTCCTACTATCATCCCAAACATGTAGAATAGTGAAGCTGAAACATCATGGATCTCAGTTGTTCCTTTAAACACTATACCTGCTTCTGAACCAAATGTCTCAGACATTCCATCTACTTCTCAGCAATCAGTAAATGAGATAACATCTGCACCTACTCCTCTCTTGGCTGATATTCCAGAAGTTGCTGAAGCTTCATCTTCAGCTCCTCCAGTCCAATTTGAGTCAGCGACTTATGCTCTGGCTCAGCGATGGACTGTAAATCACCCAATTGATCAAATTCGTGGTGATCCAAACGCTGGTGTTCAGACTCGACGAAGTGCAGGTAATATTTGTTTATTTGTTAACTTTATTTCTCTGATTGAACAAAAAAAAATATATGATGCCCTCAAAGATCCAAACTGGGTCAGCGCCATGCAAGAAGAGCTGATTGAATTCGAAAGAAACAAAGTTTGGAATCTTGTTCGAAGACCAACTGACAAGACAGTGATAGGCACTAAATGGGTCTATCGAAACAAGTTGGACGAACATGGAACTGTAACCCGCAACAAGGCTCGTCTTGTTGCTTAGGGATACAGACAAGAGGAAGGCATAGATTACGACGAAACATTTGCTCCAGTAGCAAGACTAGAATCTATTCGTCTATTCTTAGCATACGCTATACACAAAGACTTCAAACTATATCAGATGGATGTTAAGTCAGCGTTTCTAAATGGAAAGCTGGATGAAGAAGTCCATGTGGAACAACCTCCAGGATTCTCAGATCCTAAGCGTCCAGGTTATGTTTATAAATTGGATAAGGCACTTTATGGCTTAAAGCAAGCTCCACGTGCATGGTATGACACTCTCTCTACTTATCTCCATATTGAACAATTTGAGCGTGGTAAGATCGATAAGACTCTTTTCTTCAGGAAAGTAAAAGGTCATATCATTCTTGTTCAGATATATGTTGATGACATTATATTTGGTTCTACTAACCCTGATCTTTGTACTCGTTTTGCTGATAGAATGAAAGATGAGTATAAAATGAGCATGATGGGTGAGCTAACATATTTCCTTGGTCTTCAGATAAAGCAAAATGAAAAAAGGAACTTTCATTAATCAAGGAAAGTATGTTAAAGATATGCTGAAGAAATTCGATTTAACTCAGAGTTCAGCTATAAAAACCCCTATGGCACCACCGCTGACACTAGATAAGGATACTAATGGTATTCCTGTTAATGTCACGCTGTACCGTGGGATGATCGGCTCTCTCTTGTATTTTATAGCTAGCCGACCCGATATTATGTACGCAACCTGTTTGTGTGCACGATATCAAGCTGAACCTAAGATATCTCATATGACCGCTGTAAAGCGAATTTTTCGATATCTTAAGGGTACTACGAACCTAGGTCTTTGGTATCCCAAAGACTCAGGGTTTGATTTAATCGCCTATTCAGATAGTGATTTTGCAGATTGCAAATTGGATAGGAAAAACACCACAGGAGGCTGTCAGCTCCTGGGTGGAAAGCTGGTGAGTTGGACAAGTAAAAAGCAAAACTCAGTGTCCACCTCCAAAGCTGAAGCTGAGTATGTAGCCGCTGGAAGCTGTTGTTCTCAGGTCTTGTGGATGAAAAATCAACTACTAGACTATGATCTTCAGCTCTCAAATATTCCAATCTATTGCGACAGCACAAGTGCCATCGCTATAGCCAACAATCCAGTGCTACACTCAAAGGCAAAACACATCGAAATCAAGTATCATTTTATCAGAGATCATGTGATGAATGGTGATATAGAACTTCACTTTATCCCAACTGACTATCAGTTAGTTGATCTGTTCACCAAACCTCTTGATGAGACAAGATTCAACTTTCTCATCAGCGAGCTTGGAATTCTAAACTTTAAAGAGTAAAATCTTCAGCGGTTTACATTTGATCAGCGATAGGATAAAATCAACTTGTATAACCCACTCTATCATCTTCTCTCTGAATAAACTTGATTCGCTGATATCAAGGTATGTTTTTCTCTCTCTGACAATCGCATGTGAATGCAAGATTTCAAAACAAATTGCATCGCTGAATATCTCTTTCTTAATCAGCGATACTTTGAAATTTATAAATCCAACACTGATATTTCTATTCAGTGCTTCATGTTTTTCAAAAGTGTCCCTGAGTTTTCAAAACCTCGGAGACATCCAAGAATATGAAAAGACAGTTGTGACGTCATTGCAACGGATAAGCCCCGGCACGTTCTTTTTCTGACACACGTTTGCACGTTTCGTTTACCTTCCAATCAAATGCAAACACGTGTCCGTGTCATGATGAAAAACTTTCCCGCTCGAGTTTTTCTCTCTCTCTAATCTCACTACATAAACAATTTTTGGGTTTATATTTTTCCTTTACGCGAAAAACGTCTCCTCCAAGCAAGAAAAAGAAAATTACTATTGCATTTGTGCTCTCAAGTTTTTCAAGAACTTCTTCTTCTTCAACGAACCAGGTTAATAATTCTGTTATTTACCTGTTTCTTAAACTTGTTAATGATCTTCTCATTGTTTTTACAAGATCAAACAAAAGAACTCTTTCAAAAATGAAATCATTTCTTTCATGGTTTTATGAACACAACCTTTCATGGTTGTTCTTCAAGTTTAAACGCAAAATCTTAAACTTGTTCTTCATACGTTTTTCCAGAATCCTTATTCTCAAAGGAAACTGGAAAACAACATTTGTTTATTGGGTTTGCATTTCTTTTTCAAAACCAAGAAAAACCCTAATCTTCATTAAGACATTTTTGTCTGAATGAAATGGACAAAATTCGAACCATCTTATTGGAAAATCTTTCCACATTAAGATTATTCTTATATGTTATATCTTTGGTTGAACTGATAATACAGAAATGGCATCTACTGACATTTCCACTGCTAAGAACACCACTGCTGAGAACACCACTGCTGAGGAATTGGAAATCATCAAGGCTCCTCAGGTCAAGTTCACTCTTGAAGAACTTGATTGGACAAAAACCAACAACCTCTATGCGTTTCTCGAGTTTCCTCCTCGAAAGCAAGTCACACATCTGAATGATGCTGTAAATTTCCTGAAAAATTGTTGCCTCTCTACAGCCCTGACCATAACACCTCCTGCACATCAGCTATTACTATCTCAGTTCTGGTATTCTGCCAGACACTCTCAGCTACCATCAATCAAAGACTCCTCAAAGACAATTGATTGCATCCTCTGTGATACTGATTTTGGCACAATAAAAATCACCCCTGCCATTATCCGCAAAGCCCTGAGCCTTCCCATCGCAACAAAAGAAAAACCTTTTGTTCCCCTCCCTGACCACAAGAAACACTCAGATAGGGAAGCCATCACTGCATTCTTCGATGCAATGGGCTATGTTTGGGAAACTGGGAGGGACAAGAAGCCTGAGAAGAAGCTGACCATCAACAAGAAATCAAAAATGCCCAGCGAGATGAACTTCATCTTCGCTCACTTGATAAGCTGCATGACTGCAAAGACCGGCTCCTCTGATCAAGCCGCTCAACCTCAGCAAGCAATGGGATATGCTTTGCTGAAAGGTCTTCATATAGACTGGGCATCGATAATCTACGATGATCTAGTACTCAGAGTAGACTCCGTCGCTGACCGATCTCCATGGGTTCCATATACAAGATTCATCAGCGCCGTCTTCCAAACAGGCCTGAAGGACAACTACCCAAAAGAGGGTGACCTGAAACTCTCTCAGGTTGGCCCTAAGGTACTCGACTTCAAACAAGTGGAAAACGAGGTACGTCTTTCTACACTCTTAACTCTTCTCAACCCTACTTCTTCGACTTCTGCAGCTCCTTCAGCGGACAAACCCATCGCTGATACCTAAGCTGCAACCTCCATTCCTTCTCATAAAAGGAAACAGTCCTCTACCCAACTCAGTTCTAAAAGAACTAAGAAAACCAAGGAGCAACCCAAGCAATCTCTTGCTGAAGACTCCTCAGCTCATCTTGAAGAGCTGAAGGAAAGTTCAGTGGTACGCTCTGCCACAGCTGAACAAGCCACCCATTCCATCCCAGCTTCAGCGTCTCTAAACGCTGAGGTTATAAACTTGGAATTTACCCAACCTCCTTCGGTCTCTCTACAGACTGAAGAAGCGATTCTCAGCGGATCCAACGCTGAACACCGCACCCAACCAACTTTCTCAACCTTCGCTTCTCCCTCTACTCAATTGGACTCTAATCCAGTTGTCACTGGAGCACCTGTCATTCCTCCAGGAGCTAAAGCTGATACTCTTTAAGGAATGATGGATGTAGGACCTGCAGAGATGACCATGTGTACACGCACTCTAGCTGACGACATGGAACTCTTATCAGGACACAGAGATTTTGATGAATTCACCAATCCTCCTGCAGGTATACACCAACCCATATACACTGTAACTGAACCCCAAATTTCTGAGCTTTCCTCTGTTCACAAGTACTTATATGTTACAGGTCCTAATTTGGGAGACATTAACGCCTCTCTAAAGAACCTAGAGACGAAGCTGACAGGTCTCACCACTACTCTCTCAGACAACTCTTCAGCTGTAACAAACGCTGGGGAGAATCTCACAAAGCTGACAACAGTGGTTGAAAAGAAAGCCTCCAAAGCTGACTTGGAGAAGGTTGATAAAACTCTCAGCAACTTTGCCAAAGTTCTCGCTGACATCTACACAGACTACCTCTCTATCAAAACATCAGTTCAAACCATGTCCAGCGAGGTCACAACGCTGAAGACATCGGTTGGAAAACTCGAAGGAGATATGTCTGTTGTAAAGACTGACGTAAATTCAATAAAGACTGACGTGACTTCAATGAAGACAATGATGCAGCAGATCCTGAACAACATGACCGCCCCTGCCCCTGCACCGACGCATTTTAATACGGAGGATCGTGTTGAACTCTTCAAGATCAATCCTGCTATTACTGGCCTAGAAGACAGAGTAGCATCGATTGAAGATTATATGGGGATCCCTGGCCAAGAATACAGGGAACCAAAACCAACTGCTGAATCATCACATTCCTCCCCCACTCATCATGAGTAAGGGGGGGAGAAGAACTCTGAAGACCTTCCCCATGATGAATTTATCAAGGGGGAGAAGACTGAAGACCTCACCCTTACTGAAGAGGGTGAGAAGACAAATTAAGAAACAACCGTTGGACCTCAGGGAGATCAAAACCCTAAGGGAACCGAGAAGCTTACCTCTGTATCTAAGGGGGAGCAACTCGAAGAAGATGCTGAAGAATCTGAATCTGAAGCTGAAGATGAAGAAGCCATCGACTTATCTGATGATGAACCATCCTATTCTCCAAAGAATGATGATGATGACGATGATGATGATGATGACTCCTTTATCGTCAAGCCTGCTCAGAGGACTACAGCTCTTAAAGGGATCGTGATAAACGAACCTTCAGGGGAGTGGACCAAATCAAAGCCTTCAGCGTCTGAAGCTGACAAGGGCAAAGGAAAAGGTGTCGCTGAAGACAATGACAATCTGACGATCTCGCTTCCAAAGCCAGTTTGTCAGGTATACACTCATCCCTCCTCTATCTATACACATTATCAACTCTCCTCTCCAAAACCTCTATACACAACCACTCTTTCTCTATCTCTGTTCTACCCAAGTTCTTACTCGTACGATCGCGGTGTTTCAGCTAGTCCTCTCCCCTGTTTGAGGATATCACTGAAGTTCCTATAGCTGCGACTTCACCAACAATAATACCAGCTCCCAACGCTGAAGAAATAATCCCGGTCTTGGATTTGATCTCTGAGGCTGATGAACCTGAAGAACAGATGCTCTCTCATACAAACAGACCTTCCTTGGTTCCTCAAAAACCAAGTGAAGAGGATCAGAGAAGAAGAGAAGAGATAATAAAGAAGTTCGAGGATCAGCGAATAATTCTGAAGCGTGATCAACTTCCTTCTATTCCTCCAAAGTTCAAACTTTCTCAAAATGAATACCAGGATCACGTCAGAGCTGAACGTCTTATCGCTGAAAGAAGGGAAGCTGAAGAAAAAGACAGAAAACTCGCCATCCGGCTTACTCAACAATCAGTGAAAGACCCCAAGCTGAAAAGAACTCCAATCGAAGTTCAACGTCAGCTATGGGAATATGCCAAGAAGATCGTTGAAGAAAAGAGGACTGTGTCTCAATCTACTTTAACTTGGTGCAAAGAAAAGGTACACTTCAGATATCGACCTGCCAGAATCAACAAAGTACTTATCACTGGAAGATCAACCCTCAAAGTTTCAATCGCTGAAATCGAGATATTCAGAGAGAATGGACAGTACGAAAAATTCTATGCTGAAGCCATCACGAAGTACGGTCTCTCTGAATGGTTGGAGATCAAATTAGCCATCCAGAAGTCTCAGTCTAAGTACAAGGATCATGTTGAAAAGCTGAAAAAAAAACAGATCGACTTAGTCTCTTCTTGTGTGGATATTCCTTCTCCTCCTCCTCTCGAAAGTCAGAAAAGAAGGGCCTCTGCAAAGAAAAAGTCTAAATCTTCAGAAGATGGTCCTCGTATACGAAACGAAACAGGTATTGGTTTTTCTCTTGATGAAGTCCTTGGTCCAGAACCTGACCTTTCTACACTTGACACATCTCTTCCTCCTGATGAGACTTTCATCCCTGGGAAAGTCTTAAGCAAACCCTACGGGATATTCTTTATTGACTGGGATGGACGAAAGCATTTTCAACGTATCTCTGAACTTCCCATCAATCCCATCGAACAGCTGAAAGATCTCATCTACTGGTGTGACTTCAAAAACGACATTCAGGCACGGCATCTTAAACCTTTGATTTTTGAAGAAGCGCTGAACAAAAAGAATCAAGGAGTAAAGGTCCCTGACTGGATGATTCCCACATCAAAGACCCTTGATGAACTTCTCATTAAGGAAGAACCTTTATAAACTGATAGGATCGCCTTATTCTTCTATTGTATCAGTTATTATTTCCACTTCCTTTTGTAATCTGATTCGAAGTTTAAAGAAAGATTTCAGCGAAAGTACTTTACTCCATCAGTACAGAAAAGATCCCAGAAAACAGTAAAAGGGACAAATATTTTATGAGTTCTTTTTATCCTTATGTTTTCATTAAATAGCAATTTTCTCTGTTGCTATGTCATAATCAAATAGGGGGAGATTGTTGATCCAAACCCTCAGTGATTTGATAATGACCCTCTCTTATATACTTAGTGAAAACTGTAAGTAAACAATATGTATCAGAGTTTCACTATCGCTGATAAGTACTAAGATCTTACAGTACCGCTGATAGGAACTCTCGCTCTTTAGATTAAACATTCAGCGAACATTGTTCACCGTAATGCTCTGAGTCTGTTCAGTACTTATAGTGATCGCTGATAAGTTAGTTGTTTACTCATGATCTCTGAAGACAAGTTTCACGTCAACATAGGTTCTACGCTGAAGTCGAAGATCAAGCTCAAGAACCAGCGACAAGTCTCCTAATGAACTGATGCGGATCAGCGAAGACTCAGATTTGTCCACTCAACGTGAAGTATCAAGTACAGGACTTCAGCTATCGCTGAACTTTATCATTCGCTGATAAACAATGATGAAGCGCTGAATCAACGAAAAGCTGATCATGAAGTCCTCCGTACAAAGTACTTTTGTCTTAACCACCCTTGCACGACTCCGTACGATATGTCAGAAAAGAACCTCCTTATTGTCTAAAATCGTACAACCACTCTGATACTACACAGTTCAAACATGCGGCTACTAAGGTTGTCAACAAAGGTCAATGACATGCAACCAATCAGCTGCTGCCACGTGTAAAGTGTAAACTGCCATGCATTAAATGCATGCAGTATATAAGAAGAAGAACTCACTTCATTTTGAAGTAACTTGCTAACTCTGGACAAGTTTATCCTTCTTATCTTGAGATAGGTTATTATTAGTAATTTCCTTCTCTTTCTTGGTGCAAGAAACTTAGTGTTCCAACTTGTTTAGATTTAGGTTTATCCTTAATCTTGTTCCGCAACAAGCTGTAAATTGTTAATGATTTATCAATAAACAATTTAGAAAAGTAAAATCTGTGTGCTTGTATTCAACCCCCCCCCCCCCCCTTCTACAAACTTGTATAGCCCTTCGGGACCAACAATATATATATATTATTTTATTTTTTGCAAAAATATGGTAGGCTAAATTGAGTCAACCGTAGTAGTTGACACAAAAACATTTATCCCTCATTTCTTATACAAACATCATACTTCAAAACTTGTCTCTTCTCAATAATGTGGGACGATGCAAAAATAAGGTAACCTAAATTGAGCTGACCAAATGAATTAATACGAACACATACATCCTCTTTTTCTTATAGTCATTCTTATTTCAAAAGTTTTATATCTTCACCAATGTAGGATGATAAAACTCAATAACATTTCAATGTTTGTTGAATACTCAACTCTCATCATGTCACCTCATTCACCTTGGTTGTTCCTTTGATATATATAAATAAAAGGGATAGTGAAAAGCAACCAACCCAAAACTTGAGATGGTTAGCCAATTGAAAATTTTGAGCGAGGTAAAATCGACAAAACTCTATTTTTCAGAATAGTGAAAGGTCATATCATTCTTGTTCAGATATATGTTAATGACATTATATTTGGTTATACTAACCCTGATCTTTGTACTCGTTTATCTGAAAGGATGAAAGAAGAGTATAAAATGAGCATGATGGGTGAACTAACATATTTCCTTGGTCTTCAGATAAAACAAAATGAAAAAGGAACTTTTATTAATCAGGGAAAGTATGTTAAAGATATGCTGAAGAAATTCGATTTAACTCAGATTCAGCTATGAAAATCCCTATGGCACCACCGCTGACACTAAACAAGGATTCAAATGGAATACCTGTTAATGTCACGTTGTACCGTGGGATGATCGGCTCTCTCTTGTATCTTACAGCTAGCCGACCCGATATAATGTACGCAACCTGTTTGCGTGCACGATATCAAGTTGAACCTAAGGAATCTCATATGATCGCTGTAAAGCGAATCTTTCGTTACCTTAAGGGTACTATGAACCTAGGTCTTTGGTATCCCAAAGACTCAGGGTTTGATCTAATCGCCTATTCAGATAGTGATTTTGCAGGTTGCGAATTGGATAGGAAAAGCACCACAGGAGGCTGTCAGCTCTTGGGTGGAAAGCTGGTGAGTTGGACAAGTAAAAAGCAAAACTCAGTGTCCACCTCCAAAGCTGAAGCTGAGTATGTAGCCGCTGGAAGCTGTTGTTCTCAGGTCTTGTGGATGAGAAATCAACTACTAGACTATGACCTTCAGCTATCGAAAATTCCAATCTATTGCGACAGCACAAGTGCCATCGCTATAGCCAACAATCCAGTGCTACACTCAAAGACCAAACATATCGAAATCAGGTATCATTTTATCAGAGATCATGTGATGAATGGTGATATAGAACTTCATTTTATCCCAACTGACTATCAGTTAGCTGATCTGTTCACCAAACCTCTTGATGAGACAAGATTCAACTTTCTCATCAGCGAGCTTGGAATGCTGAACTTTGAAGAGTAAAAATCTTCAGTGGTTCACATTTTATCAGCGATAGGATAAAACAATTATATAACCCATTCTATCATTCTCTCTCTGAACATAATTGATTCGCTGATATCAAGGTATGTTTTCTCTCTTGCTCGCTGACGTTCGCATGTGAATGTAAGATTTCAAAACAAATTGCATCGCTGAATATCTCTTCCTTAACAGCGATACTTTGAAATTTCTTAATCTAACACTGATATTTATATTCAGTGCTTCATGTTTTTCAAAATAGTCCCTGAGCTTTCAAAACCTTAGAGACATCCTAAAATATGAAAGGACGTTTGTGACATCATCACAACGGATAAACCCTGGCACGTTCTTTTTCTGACACACGTTTGCACGTTTCGTTTACCATCCAATCAAATGCAAACACGTGTCCGTGTCATGATGAAAAACTTTCCCACTCGAGTTTTTCTCTCTCTCAAATCTCACTATATAAACTATTTCGAGTTTATATTTTTTCTTTACGCGAACTTCTTCTCCAAGCAAGAAAAGATTTACTGTTGCTTATTTCCAGAAATCTGTTCATCTCCTTCTTCGATTACCAGGTTAATATTCTTATTATTCACCTGCATAACTTGTTTCTGATCTTCTTATTGCTTTTAACAGATCAAACAAAAGAAACCTTTTCTAAAATGAAATCATTTCTTTCATTGTTTTATGAACACAACCTTTTCATGGTTGTTCTTCAAGTTTTAAAACTCAAAATCTTAAACTTGTTATTCATTCGTTTCTCCAGAATCCTTATCTAAAGGAAAATGGAAAACAAGACTTTTACTGGGTTTGTTTTTCTTTTTCAAAACAAGAAAACCCGAATCTTCATTAAGACATTTCTGTCTGAATGAAATGGACAAAAATCGAAAAACATCTTATTGGAAAAACTTTCCACATTAAGACTGTAATTTTTTATGATTCATGGTTGATATGTTAAACAGAAATGGCATCTTCTACTCCTGCTCCTACCGCTGAGAAATCCACTGCTGCAAAGAAACTGACTCTCGTCAAAGCTCCTCAGGTCAAGTTCAAGCTTGAGGAAATCGATTTTTCAAAATCGAACAACCTTCATGCGCTTTTCGAGTTTCCTCCTCGAAAGCAAGTCACACATCTGGATGATGCTGTGAACTACCTCAAAACATGTTGCTTATCTACAGCATTGACTATTACACCCCCTGCTCATCAATTCCTACTATCTCAGTTCTGGTATACTGCCAGAAGAGCACAGGTACCCCATGCCAAAGACCCAACGAAGATCGTTGACTCTATTCTGTGTGACACAAAATTTGGCACCACCAAAATCAACCCTGCCATCATTAGGAAAGCACTGAGTCTTCCTACCTCTACCAAAGAAAACCGCTTTGTCCCTCTCCCAAACCACAAAAACCATGCTGATAGGGAAGCCATCACTGCATTCTTCGATACAATGGGTTACGCATGGGACACTGGAAGGGACAAGAAGCCTGAGAAGAAACTAACCATGATCAAGAAGTCCAAAATGCCCAGCGAGATGAACTTCATCTTCGCACATCTGATAAGCTGCATGACAGCGAAGAGTGGCTCCTCTGATCAAGCTGCTCAACCTCAGCAAGCAATGGGCTATGCATTGCTGAAAGGTCTAAATATTGACTGGGCCTCAATCATCTACGACGACCTTGCGTTCAGAGTGGATATGGCTGAAAGATCTGCATAGGTACCTTATCCCAGATTCATCAGCGTCGTCTTTCAACAAGGACTTGGCGAGAGGTACCCAACAGAGGGTGATCTGAGACTCTCTCAGGTTGGCCCTAAGGTGCTCGACTTCAAACCGCTGGAAAACGAGGTACGTCTTTCTACTCTCTTATCTCTTCTCAATCCAAAACATTCCTCTCTCTATACCCCAAACTTCTGAGCTTTCCTCTGTTCATAAGTTAATAACTGTTTCAGGTCCTTATTTGGGGGATATCAACACCTCCCTGAAGGCCCTGGAAACAAAGTTGAAAAATTACAACACCATTCTCTCCACGAACTCTTCAGCGGTTACAGACGCTGGAGAGAAACTCAAAAAGTTGACCGAGATCGTTGATACAAAAGCCTCCAAAACTGATCTGGAGAAGGTGGATGGTAGCATTGCTCAATTTGCTACCACCCTCGCTGACAATTCAACCGCCACCACCTCTCTTTCAACAAACTTCACCACTCTGTCCAATGAAGTCACATCATTGAAGACAGAGGTTGGTTCTCTAAAGGGTGAAGTCTCCACGATCAAGGCTGAGGTCTCCGCCGTCAAAGAAATTGTTCAGAAAGTACTCGATCGCCTGAACGTCCCAACTTCTCATTTTACTCAAGTCGATCGCGAAGCTCTTCAAAAGATCAATCCTGCTATAACTGGCCTGGAAGTCAGATTAGCAAAGATTGAGAACTGTGTTGGGATCTCTGTCCTGGAAGACAGAGACCAAATACACACTGCTGCTGTCTCCTCCAACCATAATGTGGAAGAGGGGGAGAAGACTAAAGAAGACCTTCCCCATAATGTTGAGGGGGAGGGTATTGAAACTGCTGCTGCTGCTACTTCTACTTCAAAACCTCAGGGAGTTGAAAACCCTGAGGAAACCGAGAAATCTCCCTCTGTATCTGAGGGGGAGCAACTCGATGAGGAACTTAAGGAAGCTGCTGCTGACGTGACCGAACCTTATGCTGAAGAGGTCGAGTCTGAAGAAGAAACTTAAGATGATGAACCTATCGACATCTCTGATAAAGAACCATCATCATCCCCCAAAGATGATGATGATGACGACGATGATGACGATTTCTTCTACGTCCAGCCTGTTGCAAAAGCCCCAGCTCAAAAAGGGATCAAGATAAAAGAACCTTCAGGGGAGCGGACCAAGACAAAGCCTGCAGCGTCTGAAGCTGACAAAGGCAAAAACAAAGGCCTCGCTGAAGAAGACAATCTGACGGTCTTGCTTCAAAAGCCAGTTTGTCAGGTACACTACCTTCTATTCCCTTACACTGCATCCCTCCTCTATCCCTTCTCAATCTCAATCCTTCTATCCTTAAAACCTATATACACTTAACCACATTCTTTTCTCTATCTCTTTCTTCCCAACTTTTCTTACTTAAACAATCGCTGTGTTTCAGCTAGTCCTCTCCCCTGTTTGAGGATCCCGCTGAAGCTCCTACGACTACACCAGAAATAATCCCAGCCACAAGAGCTGAAGAAATAATCCCAGTCTTAGATTTAACCACTGAGACTGATGAACCTGAAGAACAGCTGCTCTCTCACAAAAACAGACCTTCCTTGGCTCCTCAAAAGCTAAGTGTAGAGGGTCAAGAAAAGAGAGATGCAATGATCAAACAGCTTGAAGATCAGCGAATCATTCTTCCTCGTGACAAAATCCCTGCTCCCACAAAGTTCAGGATATCAAGGAAAGAATACGAGGATCATCTAAGAAAAGTTCAGGATATCAACAAGGAAGGGCCTCTGCAAAGAAAAAGAAAACCTCAGACTCAGGTCCTTCTATACGGAATGAAACAGGATTTGGTTTCTCTCGTGCTGAAGTTCTTGGTCCTGATGCTGACCTCTCAGCGCTTGACATCTCCCTACCACCTGGTGAAACTTTCATCCCTGGCAAAGTCCTAAGTGATCCCTATGGTATATTCTTTCTAGACTGCCATGGAAATCAACACTTTCAACGCATCTCTGAGCTTCCAATCACACCCATCGAACAGCTCAGAAACCTCATATACTGGTGTGAAGTCAGACGCGATATTCAAGCACGTCACCTCAAGCCCCTGATCTTTGAAGAAGCAAAGAACAAAAAGGATCAAGGTGTAACTGTCCCTGACTGGATGATTCCCACATCAAAGACCCTTGATGAACTTCTCATTAAGGAAGAACCTTTTGACGGATAGGATCGCCCTGTAATTCTTTCTATCCTTATTTGTCTACATCTTCTGTACTTGTAATTTTATTTGCTGTACTTGTAATTTTTCCACTTCCCTCTGTAATCTTTACGAAGTTTAAAGAAAAATTTCAGCGAATGTACTTTACTCCATCAGTACTGAAAAGATCCCAGAAAACAGTAAAAGGGACAAATATTTTATGAGTTCTTTTTATCCTTATGTTTTCATTAAATAGCAAATTTCTCTGTTGCTATGTCATAATCAAATAGGGGAAGATTGTTGATCCAAACCCTCAGTGATTTGATAATGACCCTCTCTTAAACACTTAGTGAAAATTGTAAGTAAACAATATGTATTAGAGTTTCACTATCGCTGATAAGTACTAAGACTTTACAATACTGCTGATAGGAACTCTCACTCTTTAGATTAGATATTCAACGAACACTGTTCATCATCATATAGCTCTGAGACTGTTCAGTCTATGAGATGATCGCTGATAAGTTAGTTGTTTACTTATGATCCCTGAAGACAAGTTTCACGTCAACATATGTTCTACGTTGAAGTCGAAGATCAAGCTCAAGAATCAGCGACAAGTCTACTCATGAACTAATGCGGATATCAGCGAAGCAAGACCTGTCCATTCAACGTGAAGTATCAAGTAGAAGACTTCAGCAATCGCTGAACTTTATCATTCGCTGATAAAGATCTTACTCAACGAAAGCTGATCATGAAGTCTCCCTGCATGTTACTATTGTCTTACCTCCCTTGCACGTATCCGTACGAACTGTCAGAACGGACATCCCTTTTGTCTGTAATCGTACAACAACTCTGATTCTACACTGTGAACCATGCAGCTACTAAGGTTGTCTACAAAGGTCAGTGACATGCAACCACTCAGCTGCTGCCACGTGTAAAGCCATACTGCCATGCATTAAATGCATGCAGTATATAAGAAGAACCCTACTTCAGTTTTGAAGTGTGCTCGGACCATCTTCTTATTTCTCTCTTATTGTTAAGTTATTATTCGTAATTTCTTTAACTCTTTCTAGTGCAAGAAACTTAGTGTTTCTCAAGACTTGTTTAGATTAGGTTTATCCTTAATCTTGTTCCGCAACAAGTTGTAAATTGTCTTGATTTATCAATAAACAATTTAGAAAAGTAAAAACGTGTGTTTGTATTCAACCCCCCCCCCCCCCCTCCCCCTTCTACAAACTTGTATAGCCCTTCGGGACCAACACTTATTTGCGACCGACTATGTCTCAAGAGAGATTAAATGCTTTGGCTTTGATTTCAATTGAAAATTAGTTTTTCGCACATCTTGATTATGAAAGTATCATAGATGATTTTGCTTCAAAAAATGCTTGAAGATCCATATTCAGAAAATAGTAACATCTAGTTGTTTTGTCATCATTTGAAAAATGTACGTATTAGTACCAATTTATTATTGACGAATGAAGAACCATTACGTTCACTATCAAAGTATTAATTTATTTATGTTTTTATATTATACTTGTACTTGTTAAGTTTTTAATTAATTTTGTTACTAATTAACTCTTTATTCTTATTAACAGATTAAACATTGGAGATTTTCGACTTTCGAGCAGTGATTTGGAGATGTAAAGGTCAATTTTATTTTTATTTGAATGTGGTTTATAAACATTTTGTGCTTCCACACTTTAAGTATTTATTTTTTTAATTGACTAAAAAAAGATTTAATAAACAAGACGACTAAAAAAACTATAGGGCCACATTTATTTCTTCGCACAGGGCCTCTAAAATGTCAGGGTCGGCTCTGTGGGTACTGTGTGTATAGTTGTGAAACTCTCCTGTATGGTGTTTTGTTTTTGGTGGTGCTTAATAAAAGTGTTTGGTTGCCTTTCCAAAAAAACTTCTTAAGCTATGCACAACATTTCACACCCACTTCCTGAAATTTATAAGTTACACACTTACAATTAATATCATTATAATTAGTTATTAAAATAAATTATTCTTTTACAAATTATACAGTTGTAATCGTCTCGTCGATACCTTCAAAATAAGTCAAATATTGAATATTTTTGAACTTAATGATCTTATTAAATACCATGAATATATACTAATTAATTTGTTTTAAATTTCATACCTTCAAAACCATCACGTTCAACATGATAATTAAGAATATAGTTATTTTTATTTTTAAATCACACGTTATACACTTATAATTAGTTATTTAATTTATTTTATATCTCTTCTTTTTTCATTTTTCATTTTATACCTTATCATATTAATATACACAATCATATATAAACTAAAATACATTTACAATGTGTTTCTTTTATCACAAATTATACCATTATACTCGTCTCATCAAAACCTTCAAAATTTTTTACCGATTTACCATATCGATCTTGAATTTATATGCGATTTAAAAAGACATAAAATCATAAAATTATCATAGTGTGATGGAGAATAAAACTAAACATGAAACAATGTTATTTTTCGAGTTCTCGGCTTTAGATTCGAAATGGTACGCGCCGCATCACACGCCGCACACAGGTACGTATCTAGTTTATCAATAAATTAACTTATATTTATTTGAATCAATTTTTTAAATGGCGTCAGGCGTGACGTGGCGGCGAGACCAAACCTCAAGCCTTATGAGCCACGACGAATTCATGACGTTTTAAAACGTGACTTATGACGTCAAATTTCTAATTCAAATTTAAAATAATGATTTAAGCATGTATTAAAAGATAAAGTAACTTGTAAACTAGATTAATTTTCTCAAATAGTTAGCTAAGATGGCAAGGTCAAAGGGTCAACTTCTTGAACAGTGGTAGCATTCAGATGACAACGACAATAGATCAACCTTAAAAGCCAACTTGTGTGAGAGTGTGGGACCCTACAAAGAGTGTTGTCATCATCATACGGGTCCTACCACGTGTATGGCTCTGATGTGTGCATCCTTGCAGGTACACCGTACCCAACACCATAGCTTTGTTTAAATAATAAATACCATACATACTCCAAACATCCACGGATAGGAATGGCCCATTCTTGCCTGACTACAATCTTTTTGTGGGGTGCCATAACAGACAATCCTTGTCGATCAATCCAATTCAAATATGCAGCAAACGAAATGTTGTTGTCATAATTTACTATCATATCCTCATTCTTTCCTTAATGTCCATTTCTGTCTCTCCAACTTTATCCATAACTATAATTATGATTCATAATCGTTAGGTAAACCAAACCAAACTAAACCGTACCAAACCGATCGGTATAGCATTGGTTTAGGACTACCCGTTTCGTTTATGAATCACAGGTATGGGGTGGAAACAAGCCCTCTGCGAGGCGAATCTTGATTTTTTTTTTCTACTAGTAGCACAAAATAATTACAGTAATATAGAATTTAAAAAAACTATAGTTACAACTTTCAAAGTCCAATATAAAACACCAAGAAATTAGTTTCAGTTTCAGTGATTTACAGTTGGGAGTTTTGTGTTCCATCATTGTTAACCATTAAAAGACTCAAATTTAAGTTTCGATATGCTATTGCAGCCTTTCAATTTTCCGGTGATAGTATCCAATGGTAGCACAAAACGAATCATATTGGTAGAACCGTTAAGGGTCGTAAATTGTTTCATACTACGGCAGAAGTAGATCCGTCTATGTCTAGCTACTCGTTGAATTAAAGGACAAGTCTGCATATATTTCAACACCATTCTCCACTGATCTACTTTCAAGTTAGATTTACTGGTTCAGTTTGATATGGTTCAGATTATGTAGTTTACCGTTTGTTGTTGTTCTCTTTCAACCAAACAATTTAATTACTTCAATTTGTGGTATTCGGTTCCTAATTAACCATTCAAACACAATTTGTACTTCAATAATTGATTAATTAAAATTTACTTTTGTTTGTATTTTATTAAAAGAAAATATACAATAGTTGGTTTCTAATCCAATTATAAGGGTTTCAAGTTTATATTATTTTTGGTGCATTAGAAGAATTAATTTGACAAAACAATCCCGTTCTATAAAGTGTACGGCACTGATCAAACTCGTTATTTTTCATTTGCATAGAAAAAATATCGTAGTTACAACGATACCCATCTTTCAAAAAAAAAAAAATCTAAGAGTTTGACGATAATGTTAACGTATATAAATAAGTATCATATATTTATTTATATATTAAACATGATATATTTATACCAAAATTTAAATATCTAAACCATAAATGATTGAATTGTTTCAATTTTATACCAACCAAACGTAACTAAAGATGATGCAATCAAACAATTTGGATGGGGGGAATAAAAACAAGCAAACACATGTTAATGTTTGGTGTATGTTTTTGTTGTAACCACACATGGGATGCAAAGGATGGGAATGTATGGAGTATCTTCAATTAATGTGAAAAGTAACCCTTTCTGACTGTCCAATTTTGTCACATTGTGAAACTTTAGGAATTAAATTCATCCACAAAAAACACTCTTTTTGAGTCTTTGGTTGATACATGCCAGAATGATACATACATACATGCATGCATTAATGAACCCCACAAAGACTCATACATTAAAATGCCTTTGCTTTGAATTACCCAATGGTATTCTTATGGATATTTCTATCATGTCTTGATGTTGATCATACACCCGGCCTCTCATTCACCTATTATAATGAAACTTTTGGGTTGTTGTATCCTTAATTTTACTATAAACCGATCATTATATCTGTTATAATGTATAAAAAAAGAAGAAGTAGACAAATAAATTGTGATTCTAATCATCATACTTGTAGTTTTATGTTTTATCACAAACGATGAGTGAAGTTGCCTTTAATTTGTTTGTTCATATTACGGTATTTATTTTTGTATCCTATAAAATGTAACCATGAGAAGAATGACTCAAGAACTAGTTTCCTCTTCCTCTTTGGGTGATCTTGTTCATAGCTTTTCTTTTGGAAAACAATTATGATTCATATATATATATATCTCAAAATCTTTGGTGGGGTTCCATACAAATAAGAAAACACCTGTCAATAAATATCTGCTACAGTGATTGTATTAATTTGTCTTCTTGACCACCATACATTTAATTTCAATCGAGTTTTCTTAATTAATATGGAGTATTCAAAATGATATACAACTTGTTGGTATATTGGTGATGAATATGCATCGTTGATGATAAATAATGGAGATGATGTCTTGGTGATATATAAAGATGTTTGGTATTGATGGTGTCGTGGTGATGAAGATGTTGTAATGGAGATGATGTGTTGGTCACATATCATCTTCTGTAGATATTTTTATCACCAAAATCAATTATCTAAACAAAAACAATTACGAATATAGAATAATTTAAAAAATATATCAATCCCATTTCCTAATATATTTTTTTTGAAAATCAGCTCAACTTTATTAAGAGAAATTAAGTACAAAAAGGGAACATCCTACTAACTACGAGGTGCATTAAGTAGTAACGGAAAAAGAAACAAACAGTAAACACGAGATAAAGATCAGCACTAATGCAAAGCCCCCGCTGCGAGGGCCGAACCCAAGGGGCGCCTCAACTGATGAGAGAGAGGCATTATGGATTCTCGATCCACAACTCCCACGAGATGTTTCCTTTATTGATTCGTCTCGATACCCAATCGAAAATTCTGACTTGTATCTCGGCAAATAGCATCTCGGCCGAGTCGACTTTCTTCTTGAATATTATGTTGTTACGGCGACTCCAAAAGCAAGCAGGTTGCACGAATAGAGGCTTGCAAGATCTGGTTTAACCAAGGAGAGAAGGAAGGACCTCCTTGAAATTTTAGGATCTCGATCGTGGGTCGGCCAAAATCAGCATCAATGTTCCACCAATTTCGAAATAAGACCCAAGCCTTTCTAGCAATCGAACAATTCACGAAGCAATGATCGATCTATCGTCTCAGAGTCTTCATTACATCTTCGGCAAAGGATTGTGTCCAAGTCGATTCCCCGATTATCAAGTGCAACTCTAACCGGGAGTTGACCGTGGAAAACCCGCCATATAAAAACGTTAATCTTCCTTGGAATACGCTTGTTCCAACTAGTACTTGGATTAGGCTCGCCGGTTGTGTGACACTTCTCTTCAACCAATGTCTTCAATTTTTTTACCGTGAACTTCCCGTCTTCATCGAGGCACCACCACCAAGCATCCACGCGATTTACAGACATCTGTGAATTCCTTTTCCAAATATATTGATTCATGTTTTCATTCATACTCCTTAAAACGAACCAAATTATTGCCCCCTTAGTTGTATGACATATCATAACCAAAGGAATTAATAGCTTGAATGTTGGAATGGTCACTTGACTTCCGTTTAATATAACGTTGGTTTCAACACCAATTGAGTTTTTACGATCTTACCATATCCGATTTGGATTTCTCTGCTTGAAGTTTTTTTAATATAAAATCTATTGTAAGAGTAAGGGGTCGTTTACAAAACACTTACCCGGGTAAGTGCTTACCAAGTCACTTTAGCTTACCGGATGAATATGGCAAGGACCAGGAATCTTTCCCGGTAAGAGCGGAAGCAAGGACCAAGAGTCGAAAGCAAGGACCAAGAATCTTACCCGGTAGGTGAGTACGACGACTCTTACCACGGTTAGCGCTTAGTGGCTAAATTGTTGCATACGATGCCATTTTTGTGGACTAAAATCTTACCCAGGAAGTAAGTGATAGTGTTGAATCTACCGGTAAGCACTTACCCAGGTAAGTGATTAGGTAAACGGCCCCTAAGTCAAGTAGTTACTTCGGTCTTCGGCCACGTTTTCAAACATTAATATATATATATATATATATATATATATAGTTATCCTTCTTTGCAATGCCAAAAGAAGGCATCTTCTTACTTTACATCTTAATCTAAACTCTTTTACAAAATTATGATGGTTATTAATTCATGATCAATCTCTTAATTTCCTTCGTATATGTATTCAAGATTTTATCCTTTTAGGTCCATTCAAGAGTAAAATCACCACAAAATATTAATTGAACCTTACCTTTTACATCTGTTGTTGTCATTTAAGTAAGTAGAATGATTATAGTTAAAAAGTTGTATGGAATGTTTAAACTTCATACATTTTATAGAAAAGTGTTTAAATTTTAAACAAGACAGGATTCAATATCCAGTAATATAATATATATATATATATACCTATCCTCTACCTTCAAAGGGTAAAGCATACAAAAAAGAGCCCTGAAGCGAAAACTAGGTATGGAGAGCATGTCTACACTTAAACCGCAAAGTCACTCACGCTGCGTTCTCGAGTTTTAGAAGGAAAGAAAAGAAGAGAAAGGGAAGAGAAAGAAAAGAAAGGAAAGGAAAAGGGAGGAAATAAATATTTGTATTTGTGTTCTTGAGATTGAAGGAAAAGAAAGGAAGGAAGTGGAAAGAAAATAAATTTTCATGTTCTTGAGTAGGAGAGAAAGGAAAGGAAAGATGTTACTTTTACTAATATACCCTCATTTATTTCATAATGAAATGTAATTAATGGGTATATGTGTAATTTTATAAATATTTTTAATTCTTTTTATTTCATTTCTTTTCTTTCCTTCCGTTTCCTCCCACATTTGGGCGGAAAGTTTTGAGATGAAAATTAGCAATATTTTCCTTCCCCTTCCTTTCTTTTCCCTCTTTAAAAAAACTCGAGAACACAACATTTTTTATTTTCCTCCTACTTTCCTCCCCTTTCCGTTCCTTTCCTTCATAAAACAAACTCGAGAACACAGCGTCAATTTCGAATGAAATAGTTGTAGCATATAAATATCAGGTTTTACCTATACTATATTATAAAGCATTTGGTTCAAAGTCGTAAAAATAACTCTTTAAGCATTATCTACTTTTATTTAATGCTAAATTACTTAATTTTCAACTTTACAAGTAAATGATGCATGTGTACAACTTTTTAAAGCTTTATGTTTGAATTCATAACAAACTGATAAACATAATCAAATACAAGATAAATATCACATTTTTAATATAACTTTTTTTTAATTTAATTAGGCTAATTATTGAATTTCAACGAATACATAATTATCTATTTTTATTAAAAAATATATTATTAAACCCAAAATAAATTACATCATAAATTAAATTAAATAAAAAAACTAATTTATAATTTTTTTTATCGATTTCTCAAAACCACACAAAACCATATTATAAATTATAAAATCAACAAAGACATAAAGTTAACATTAAAATTAAAATTGAGATACATTGTCCTGCATTGTGCGAGTACGCTTCTAGTAATCTATAATACATCATCTGATTATTGTTTCGGAAGTGGCTACTTGTCATCTTTTTTCATAACGATCCTTTAACTAAAGTCTATCTATGTCAGAGAAATAGTAGGATCATGTCCGAAACTCGACCAAGAAATTTTGTCAAACAAATTTTCTTTTGTTAAACACAATCTTACTCAATTATTAGATGGTCCAAGTCCAACCATGGATTCAAGAGACAAATACCCAAGTACTTGAATCAAAGTGTGGTTCAACAATTGAACAAAGGGAATTTTAACATCCATAACAAGCTTTTACAAAAAGCAAATATATTGAAGAGTCATTTTCTCAAAACAAACATTAAGAATAACTTTAAACCTAAAGGAAGACATGGAAACCGTCATGTCTCCCTCTCCAAACCTCTCTTTTTGATCATTCTTTTGTATGTTTCTATGATACCACTTAGATGTTAATTCAGGAACAAAGTTCACTCATTTCTTTTGTTTTTTTTTCCTTCTTTTTCCCTTTTCATCCAATCAAGATCAACTATTCAATCTATAATTACAATTGCAAGCACTAAAACTATTCAAATATCTAATTTATAAGTATAATAATTGCATGCTTCATGGTTTAAAGCAAGCTTCAGATTTAGGGTTTATAGAATCATGATTTCTTGATTTGTGAATAAAGAAGGAAAGCTCATGATGCATGCATTTCTCTGTGATTCAAATTCATGAACCAACCAAATATATACATACATATATATATATATATATATATTGTAAGTTAGAGAAAACCAAATTTGATATTCACCTATGATCTTAAGTTTGAATCCTATCATTTGGGAGATTCTAATGGATTACCAAAAACTTGTGTGAATGGAATGATAGAAAAACATTTCTCCCGAAAATATTTCTAGAACAATACCATGCATAGAATCGTAGTTTCAATTCCTAAGAACTAATCTATCTCATGTGTGTGTCTTCTTGAGATCGATCGATAAGATTGTTTTGGGTGTCGGGCAAAGTTTAGTTTTCTTGTTGGTTGGAAAGTCTGGCCTGCCAACTGCAACATGAACAAAGGAAAAAGAAAGCAAAAGTAATAAAGGAATAGTGAAAGAACCTTTTATTTTAAATTTAATCTATTTTCTCATAAATGAAAAGAGGCTTTTTCTTCACCCTTCCCAAAAAAACATAAAAGAAAATGTATCTTCAAAGTGGTTTTAAGACCTCCCACAAAGCTAAAGTTCGTTATGTTACAAACCTTATTGCATAAGGTACAAATGGTTTCTTGATCTCAAGATTTAGTCTTAGAAAAGCAATAACCTTTTTTCTGATAGAAAGAGAGCATCAAGGCATCTTCTACCATGCATTATAGAGAACCCCATAAAAAAGTATGACACTTTTTTTACAAGCCCTAGAGGAAATCACCCTTTTATGAAAAAAGTATAATTATAATCAACTTTTTGGAGGTGGGGTTTGCAACTTTTGTCATGAAGAAGCCTCCAAAGAGTGAGGGGATTATGTGGTGCAATTTAGAACATTAAAAAATGAAGGCCAAGATTTGATGGTACCCTTTTCTCTTGCTAAAAGATACACCATCTGGCCCATGTCTTCATCTTTATAACTTAGGGGTAAATTCTTGCAGGCAAAATTAATTAAAATTATGGTGAGTTTTAATGTTTTATGCAATCCGTAAAAATTGTTTACTGAAAACATTTGCAGAATGAAGTTATTTTAATAGATTTCGACAAAAGAAAAGATTTTTATTTTGGTTCTTACGGATTGCAAGCATAATGTGCGGACTTTCAAACTTTGAAATAATATAGTTTTTGTTTCTGCTAAATTTTATTGAATTCATGTAATAAATTACTTCATATAAACTTCTATTTATATGAGAAATTAGGTTCGAACTAAGAACCTAAAAGTCGTAGCAAAGTTATAATTCATCAAGGAAGAGGAGCAAAGAGAACAAAAAGTTCGGTTTTGTTCATTTCATCAAAGTAGCAGACGAACACGCGTCTGAGAGGAGCTTGGGAAAGATTTGGATAGATAGCTTCAAACTCTGTATCAGTCTGGAGAAGTTCAAATAATTCAGAAAAGAGCCTAAAGAAAGGAAGGTTTACAACACCATTGGAGCTAAAAAGGACTGAAGACCGAAAGAAAGAGACAATAGAACGCTCGCTGACGTTTTTAGGAGGAATGCTCCTTCAAATGACATAGAGAAAAAACACAGAGATAATTACCGAGTAATACTGAAATGTGCGGACAACCCTGAAATCGTCAAGCACATTGAATCTAATTACGTTTGCAAAGTTTATTCTGGTGGAGCTGTGCAATTTGGAAGGGTAGACAAACGCCAATATTAAGTATCTCGGTGGTCTATGGGTCCTCATCAAGTGGGCCGGATTCTCTGGACAACTCTAAGATTCAAGAACGGGAAAGTTTGAACAAATGGTTTTCAACCATTTTACCATGGATGGAAGATTTCTCTAACGATGAAAGATTGTGTTGGGTTTCTATAGAGGGAGTACCGGCTAAAGTCTGGTGCCTAAACACGTTCATCTCCATCGCATCCAAATGGGGGAACATCCTTATCTCGAAACCAGGGTGGCATCATGTAATAACTGTTGTCCTCGAATTCCGTTTTCTTTATAAAGTTGTGGTCAAAGTTGAAAAGTGGAAAGTTAAGGACCTTGGTGCAAAATCTGAAAGGTATAAAAAGGGAAAAAGCCACCATCCTTTCATTTTTGGTGGTTGCATATCGTGAAAGAGAGAAGAGAGGAGGAAACTGAAAAATTCTTGTGCAAGTGTTGGTGCTAGAGGGAAACAATTTCTTGGGGAATCCATCTTCTACAAGGTAAACTTAACATCATTCATTCTCTAATGACTTTTTCCTGTTCTGGTATGTTAAGATTTGGGGGAAAATCATTAAACCATAATATTCTAATGTTAAGAGATTATTGGAAATGGATTCAATATTGAATGTTATTGTCTTATTATTGGTATTGGGGGACTAGTAAGGGTTAGAGTGTTGATCCTATGCGTATTAGGAATGAAAAGGGTGGAAACCCCTTAGCTGAAATCGATACCTGGACCAAACAACTTTGACATCTGGAGTTGCCCAAACCAGACGGGGTGTTAACCGAATACTGGGTGAAATCTATTAGAAAATTATCCGGAAACTAGGTGAAATCTGGTAGAAAGTTATCCGGATATTGGGTGAGATCCGGTGGAAAGCTATCCGGATATTTGGTAAAACCCGATAGAAACTTATCTGGTATTGGGTAGAATCCGGTAAAGGGGATAACCGGGAATCCGGTAGTACTCGGATGGCATGTGTTCGGGAATCGGATAAAATATGGACTATGTTCTGATCGGAATTAGGGAGAACCCGGGTCATCCGAGAATTTAAGGGAGTCCGGTAATAGGCTTAATCGGGAACTGAGTGAAATCCGGATAGGGTTTAATTGCGACCTGGTCGAATTGTAGGTGTTCGCTTCGATCGGAAGGGAGATTCGGCGTGTGTCGCATTTCCAACATTCAGGTGAGTTCCCTTAAACCTTTTTATGTGAAATGTGTTGATAAACATTTTAAACACTGATTATGGGATGGCGCACGAACATGGTTTTTATTCGCGAATGCATAAATATTTCTTGCATGAAATGAATATCTTGGGAAAGTTGCTAATGTATGTTATGGAATTATTTCTAAATGTACATGCATTGTTTACATGATTTTATCCTAATTTGGCATGCCTATTTGGGGTCGGGTTGCACAGTGGGATTAGTGTACCTTGGGTTTTTATAAACCCATGGGAGTTAGATTATGCATTCCGTGTGTGTGGAATCTGTTTCCTCACTAGTACAAAAATGGGTTTTTGCCACGGTTTTAAAAATTGGAGTTAGTCACGGTTGGGTTTAGAACCGTGGCTAAAAGTCATAAATAAAATTTGAATATTGGGTTAGCCACGGCTTAACTAAAAAACCGTGACCATTACAAAAAATGTTTAAACATAATGCCATTGTTTAGATAAAACCGTGACTAAATGGTTCTTTAAGGTCATGGTTTTTTTTTCGTGACAAGTAACGACTAAAAACCGTGGCCATAGACATACATATAGCCATGGTTTTTTTGTCTAAAACATGGTTTTATATTGTAACGGTTATTATCCGTGGCCATAGACTGGCATATGGCCACATGAAACCAATTTTCCGTGACCAAAAGAAATGTATATATAGCCACAAAAATTTGTAAAACGTGGCCAAAAGCCACGGTTGTTTATAGCCACGGTTTTATTATTTTGTGTGGTCAAAAGGTAACCAGTAGCCACGGTTATAAATATTAAACGTAACTATATGCGATGATTTCGCCACAGTTAATATGAAATATGTGTAACTATTTGTCTTGAATTGATCACTGTTTTATTATTTTGTGTGACGAAAATGTAACTTATAGCCACAAATTGCTATTATTTTGTGACCAAAGTTACGGGTAACTGGTAGCCATAATTCCACATATTAAGCCTAACTGTATGCCGTGAATTAGCCACAATTTGCTATTATTTTGTGTGACCAAAAGGTAACCTATAGCCACGTTTCTAAAAATAAAGCGTAACTATATGTCATGAATTTGGCTATGGTTTTTAATATTTTTTGTGGCCAAAGGGTAACTTGTAGCAATAATTCCACATAGCAAGCGTAATTTTATGCCGTGAATTAGCCACGACTTTCTATTATTTTGTGTGACCAAAAGGTAACTTATAGCCACGTTTCTAAAAATAAGGTGTAACTATATGTCATGAGTATTGGGTTAGCCATGGTTTTTGTCTAAACCATGGTTTTATATTGTAACGGTTATTATCCATGGCCATAGACTGACATATGGCCACATGAAACCAATTTTCAGTGACCAAAAGAAATGTATATATAGTCACAAAATTATGTAAAACGTGGCCAAAAGCCACGATTGTTTATAGCCACGGTTTTTATTATTTTGTGTGGTCAAAAGGTAACCAGTAGTCACGGTTATAAATATTAAACATAACTATATGTAATGATTTCGCCACAGTTATTTTGTGTGACGATTGTCAAGGGTCTCTGATTTCTTTTCATATTATATTATATATATTTAGTATATATTGTACAAAAGACACAAATTGACACAAATATGATCATAGTCTAGTTGGTAAGTGCATTTCTCTCTACCCAAGAGACCTGGGTTTGAGTCCCTCTCTCTGCACTAATTATTTTTTCATTTAAAATGACATTGTAGTCTCCTTCTATTGTATGTGGCCTTGGAGGCTTTTTTTTAGATTTATATTATTTTCATTTTTTTTATTATTCCCCCGTCCCACTGCAATCTTCATCCCTTCCATCAATTGATTCAATTCTTCCAATATATTTATTTCTTTCAATTCTTCAGTTCCACTTTTTGCCACGGTTTTATAAATACAGGTTAGCCACGGTTGGGTTTAGAACGGTTTTAGAAATATAAGATTAACGTTTCTGGCGGATTTTCGGCGGTACATGTAGGTTCGCCGGAATTCAGCCGGAACTATAATATTTCTTTATTATTCTTATTTTTATTTTTATTCTTATATAATTACCAACATTATTATTATTATATTATAATAATTATTATTATTATATAATTTTTAAAAATGATATAATAATAATAATAATAATAATTATTATTATATAATAATTATCATTATTATACATTTCACTTTGCTGCTGTTCCAGCACACTTTGGTTGACTTCGACTTCAATTTTGGACAGATTCACTCTGAATTTGCAGAAACTTAAAACACGAACATTGTGCGTCTATGTGTTGGCTTTCCGGAACATCTTGAATCGCCTCAAACGGAGCTCGTACGAGTTAGATATGCTCAAAATACGACAGCCTCGCAAATCTGTCAAAACCCGTCGTTTTGGCTCTTTATCGTTCTAACAATTTGCTGGAATTTATGGGTTTACGTACGGGAAAGATTCCAATGGGATCATGTGAACTATAGTGACTTCATAAAAAATTTCATCTTTTTACTTCAAGCAAGTTTCTGTTATTTTTTTCCTGTTGCAGTTCTCTTATTTCATCTAAAAAATTGAAAATCGAGAAATGATATTATAAAACCAATTTTCGCTTCTATTTTTTCTTTAACATCGATTATCTGCTCTCTAATGTTCTAGTGTGTCGCTATCGACGTACAAGTTTATTCAAGTGGGGATGATTTAGAGTATGACAATGAAGAGACCAATGCAAATTTCAAGGAACAATATCAATCTGGTAGTAATCCAGAAGAAGAAATTGGTAATACAGGACTCTCTTATGTTTCGTTATCATATGAAATACACCTTCATCCCTTATTCAAGAAAAATTAGAATCCATTTATTCAAGGGTTGTTTACACCGTTTTGGGGAGGGATTGAATCCAGATTAGTGGTTTCGCTAACACATTGAGAATGCTTTCTTTCTGTGATTTTTTTTTATTAATTTGGGACCAAAGTAGTACTTGTTTGTGGAACTCGGTTTGTAATTTTTTATTCTTGTTGCAGGTACCGGATCCAACTTCTAATCAACATGAAGATAAACAAAATCCTAAGAAGAGAAAGAAGAATTATATAATTGTCAATGAATAACAGAACCCGAAGCATATGAGGAGCAGCTTTAAAAAAATCTAATATAATAAAGAACTAGTAGTGATACGTTTATCATTGGTATTTTTATTCCTTATGATGTATGACTATTAATTTAATTGTTTGATGTTTTGGAATTAATTGTTATATTAAACTTTTTTAAAGATTTATTTATTATTTTGGCACACATTAGTAAGTAGTTTATGACCACATTTTAGTTATTTGGTGTGACCGAAAGGCAGCCAATAGCCACGGTTCTACAATTTAAAAAACCATATATATATATATATATTATCAAGAATTTGCTACGGTGGATATAAAATGTGTGGCTGAAAATAGTTTATTGTCACAGTTTTAGATATTTTGTGTGACCAAAAGACAATAATTAGCAACGGTTATTATAATTCAATGTAACCGTACATCATGAATCGGCCACGCTTACTATGAAATTTGTGTGACTATAACTACTTTATTGTCATGGTTTGGTTATTTCATGTGACAAAATGGTAACCAATGGCCACGGTATTAATAATTCACTGTAACCGTATGTAATGAAATGGCCACAGTTAATGTAACATTTGTGTGGCTATAAGTAGTTTATGGTCACGGTTTTAGTTTACTCATGTGACCAAAAGGTCTCTAATAGCCACGTTTAATATGAGTTTGTGTGGCGATAAGTAGTTTATATCCATGGTTTTAGTTTACTCATGTGACTATGAGTTTGTGTGGCCATAAGTAGTTTATGGTCATGGTTTTAGTTTACTCATGTGACCAAAAGGTCTCTAATAGCCACATTTAATATGAGTTTGTATGGCTATAAGTAGTTTATGGTCACGGTTTTAGTTTACTCATGTGACCAAAAGGTCTCTAATAGCCACGTTTAATATGAGTTTGTGTGGCGATAAGTAGTTTATAGCCACGGTTTTAGTTTACTCATGTGACCAAAAGGTCTCTAATAGCCACGTTTAATATGAGTTTGTGTGGCAATAAGTAATTTATTGCCACGGTTATAGTAAAAATGCTCCAATACCTTAGATATTAGATACGTTTATAGCCACAGTTTTTAGGCTATGGCTATGGTTTTTTATTTGATACGGTGACACATTTTAAACGTGGCGAAAAGGTATCAATGGTCACACAAGAATAGGCTACGGTTTGATTGAAGAAAAAAAAACTGTGGCTAAAGGCTTATGGCCACGGTTTTTAACCGTGGCAAATATGAGTTTTTTGTACTAGTTCCTGTACACGCGCGGATGGGGAGTCTGCTTGGGCCCCGTTGGCGAAAGGGGAGTCGGCTTGGGCTCCGATCGCAGATGCTATTGTTGATGGAATTGGTCTATGAACATTGTGCAAATACCCATGTGTGATTTTGAATTGTCTGATGGGCCTTATGGCAGATTAACCATTGCTTTATATGAAACGATTTGTTTAAACTGTTTTTGAGAGGGAATTCACTAGACCTCATGGTCTAACCCTCGCTTTCCAAAACTAAAACCATTTTCAGGTAAGAGGATTAGTGGTGTCTCTTCCAAGGGTAAGGAGAAGATTTGAAGACTTGAGATGAAGATTTCAAGGATAGATCACTATAGCAATTATATGTAGTTTTAGACATGTCGGCTGTGAAAGTGTGTTTCCGCTGCCAAATTTTGAAAACTCTGTACTAATTTGAGATGTAGTGGGACCCCTTTTTAGGCTTAATTTTATTTATGTTGTGTTATGGGTTTTGGGATGTTACAAATGGTATGAAATCCATAGTGTAGGGAATTTAGGTGACCGGAATGGCCTAAACTTAAACTATACGATGAGACACAATCGAGATATAGGGTGTCTATAAGAAAGATCACTCTAGGTGCACTAATGATAGGGTAATGTGGACTGTCATGTAAGGTAAATTTGAAATTTCATCTGGCCAATGTAATTGCGAATTTACAGGTACATGTATGTGCTTAAATTGCCTTATTATGTGAAGCTGTTGGTTGAGTGAGCAATCCCAACAAATGAAGTCCTTGAGGATAGACCGGTGAACCCTCCAAGGCAAGCGACAACTCGTGGGAGGGGAAGGGGTCGTGGAGGGGGACGGGGAAAGACGCTCCAAAGGGCTACCACCTAAGTAGATGGAACCAACGTGAGGACCCAAGTACGAAAGACGACTCGTGTGGCCCGTCGAGCAAGAAGTGTGGAGATCTCAATTGAGCGGGAGGTGTCTCAATAGGAAAGTTCAGCTACCGTATGGGATAGGAATCAATCTAGAGGGCGTTGACGAGGCCGCACCTAACCCTTTGTAACTCAAGAGACGTTAGTTACTGAAATGGGGAAATTGCAAGAAGCATTGCAGGCCTTGAGGGCTCATCAAGAGAATTCGGCCTCAGGGGTGAAGAGAAAATTGGAAGCATGGAGGGCTCGGAGATGTCTAGCCCGCCCATGACAAGGATAGGTAGTCGTTCTCAATCGAGCACATTGGTGGTGAATGAGTCGGCAGCTAAAAGGTGCAACTACAAGGCGTTCTCCTCGTGCAAGCCTCCTACGTTTAAAGGGGAATGCGACCCGATTTTAGCAATGAAGTGGATCAAGGAGATGGAACTTGTTTTCGAAACTTGTAAGGGTGCTGATGGAGACAAAGTGATGTTTGCTTTGTCTATGTTGAAGTCGGATGTTGTCTTCTGGTGGGATGCTGAGACGGGTGGGAAAGGATCGTCTGCGGCTCGGAATATGACTTGGGAGATGTTTGTTGGGATGTTTAAGGCTCAATTCTACCCGCTGGCAGCAATCAAGGAATTGGAAGAGGAGTTCTTGAGGTTGGAACTAGGGGAGATGATCGTGAGAGAGTATACCTCCAAGTTTTTGGAGAAATCTCGTTTTGCGGAATTGAACGTGCCGACTGAAGAGCGTCGTGTGGAACGATACATTATGGGTTAAAGAGTAGTATCTAGGAGTTGGTTTCTACAAGGAACCCTACCACTTTCCAAGCGGCAATTAATGCGGCTGAACTGACTAAGAAAAAAAAGAACCGCCAAGTGACCGAAAGAGTCGGGAAAAAGAGGAAATGGGATGGACCAAGAGGCGAAGCAAGGAATGGGAAGACCGTTAAACCGGAAATTCGTAGGAATCATGGAGCGAGAGAAAAACCGTGTGGGAAGTGCCGTCGTGTTCATCGGGGAGATTGCATGTCAGACCCTAGATCTTGTTACCGGTGTGGGTTGTCGGGTCATGTGTCGAAAGACTGTCCGAGTGGAAAGTCATGTTTCCAGTGTGGATCGACTGATCATATGCAGTATGATTGACCACAGTTAAAGAAAGGAGGACCGACGTAGTTTGGGGATTGCCAAGGGAGCAAAGGAGAGGAGAAAAGGTCGAAACCGACACGTCCGAAGGGACGTGCATTTCGTATGACAACAGTGGCGGTGGAGGAGACTCCGGATGCCGTGACAGGTACATTTCTGGTGAACTTTTTATGTGCCAAGGTGTTATTTGATTCGGGAGCGAATCGTTCCTTCGTGTCTCATGATTTTGTAAAATTCTTGAGGGTGAAACCTAAGCGTATAGAATGGATATTAGAAGTAGAAACCGCCGATGATAATCAGGTGTTTATTAGAGATGCGGTTGAAGATTTGTTCATAGATGTAGAAGGGAGTTTGGTGCCGATACAGTTGTACCCGATGACGATGGGGGAATTTGATATAGTGCTTGGCATGGATTGGCTAGCGAGGAACACCACCAATATCGTATGCAATAAGAAGTTGATTCGTGTTCAGTTACCCGATAAGGGAACGGTAGTGATTTATACGAATTGGAGGGATAGGAGCACTATCCTTATCTCTATGATTAAGGCTACTAGGTGTTTGAAGAAAGGGTGTCAGGGCTACTTAGCCTATGTAGTGGATGCTAAGAAGGAAGAGCCTGGGGTAGAGGTGGTGCTGGTAGTGAGTGAGTGTAACATCCCCAGCCCACCGTACACGATATTGTCCGCTTTGCGCATACCCTCTGCATAACAGCATGCCGGTACCGCTCACGGTTTTGTTCCTGCCCACACAGGCATACGCGGGACGCACCCAGACCGCACCCAGTGACAGGCAAAAGGCCTCATGCAAGGAAGATATCCATCCACCCTTATAAGGAGGACTTCGTTCCCCCTCCTAGCCGATGTGGGATCTCACAATCCACCCAACTATGTGGGATCAGCATCCTCGCTTACACATCAACCCGGTGACCGGCTCTGATACCATTTTGTAACATCCCCAACCCACCGTACACGATATTGTCCGCTTTGCGCATACCCTCTGCATAACAGCATGCCGGTACCGCTCATGGTTTTGTTCCTGCCCGCACAGGCATACGCGATACGCACCCAGACCGCACCCAGTGACAGACAAAAGGCCTCATGCAAGGAAGGTATCCATCCACCCTTATAAGGAGGACTTCGTTCCCCCTCCTAGCCGATGTAGGATCTCACAGTGAGTACCTGGAGGTGTTTTCGGATGACTTGACGAGCCTACCTCCAGATCATCAAATTAAGTTTCGTATCGATTTGGTGCCCGGAGCCACTCCAATAGCTCGTGTGCCATATAGATTAGCACCTTCCGAAATGAAGGAGATGATGTCACAACTGCAAGAGTTGTTAGATACCTGTAACACCCTAAAAATCAAGGAAAATTTAAACCTGAACAAAAAGGGTTTACGTATCTAATATCCATAATATATTCATTCATAAAGATTGGAAATAATGACAAAATTCAGATTACATTAAAGGATCACTAAATGACAACTTATTAATCTAAACCCTTCATACATGATTCTAGATTATCTGAGTTGTCTAAAGGATATCCAAAAGACTATCGGATCTTCAAAAGACATTTACATCCAAACTTGTCACCACCATATAATCTCCACTCATACTGTTACTTCCCCGAGCTCGGACCTGGTAAGAAAATTTAATTTGAAACAATTAGGCTAACGCCTAGTGAGAACATCCAGTTTCAAAAATAATACTTTTAGAAATTAATGTAAACAAGACATAACAACCCTGATTTACCATCATTCTTACCATATGTATAAACATCTTGCGATGACGGGATCATACCCGATTCCATGAATATGACAAACACTGAGTCAGTCATGACATCATGTTTATGAGCCCACTACGAATCTCCACAGGTTCTAGATCATTGCTTATATCCAATAAATTACAATTAGTCCATGCCTATTTCTTGGAAAGGAAGTAGAGATTACAATTAAGCCATGCCTATCTCTTTCCTTCCTATAGAAATCGGGAATTACGATTAGTCCACGCCTATACCACGATTTCACATCTCAATATGAAATGGGAATTACGATTAGTCCACGCATATTCCTCATTTCACCTAAACGAGAATTACGATTAGTCCACGCCTATTCCACGTGTTCATATAATACTAGTGCGTATGGATCCATTACACATTTTCGTACTAGTGCAGGTTATTGCTTAATATAAATCATTTCAAATAAATAGAATGAAATTAAGCAAAGCCCTTAATTCCAAAGATAAACCAATTCTTATTTCGTATAATTTATTCATCAAAATTTATCCGGGAAACATCCCATCATAAAAGGTACCATACCATAATTTGAATGTATTTTTAAAAGGTAAGGTAAGAATGAACTCACCTGGTAGCAACAACGTCACTCTTACTTCACTTCTTAAAATTGTAATGATTTCTGCCACCAACTCCACAAAGTCTGAAATAACCAATTACATATTGTACTTGTATCAATTCTACTGAATAGGACTCTAAAAGACTAAGACTCCTAAATAACCCAAAATTCCATTACTTATCGCAACCCAAAGGAAATGCATCTTCACTTGTCGCAACCCACTATTTGCGACAACACTTGTCGCAATCCACTGCTTGCGACAATCATATTTGTCGCAACTAACTACTTGTGACATCCTGACTTATCTCAACTCAAAGAAACCTCAAAGCTATTTGTCGCAACCCAAAGCTTGCGACAATCACACTAATCGCAACCAACTGTTGCGACATGCCCACTTATCGCAACCAACTGTTGCGAAATACTCACTTATCGCAACCAACTGTTGCGACAAGCCTATTTATCTCAACCAACAGAAATCGTAATTAAGCCAAAAATGATACTTTTAAGCCATGACTGATTCTATAAACTTGCAGATATGCTTAAGACTACTAGTAGAAGAGACTAATAAACTCAGATTTCTCATATCTTTCAAAAACACCATAACCCAATTCTAAACTGAAAGGATTCATCTATATATATATACATAAACATAATTGTAAATAGAAACATACCTTCAATCTGCCAATTACACCTTTAATTTACTACATAACTTCAGCCCCTTCTTCAAATTAAATCCCTGGTTTCTTTCTTCTCTCTCTCTCAGTTTCGGTTCTTCCGTACAACACACACACACAAAGACCAAAGAAAGTAATTCTCTTTATAAAAGAGATATGAAAATATCTCATTTCATTCCAGGAGGCGGTGGAATAAAGTGGGTTTCACCACCTTAACCAAATCAACCCCACACATTGTTCAAATGGCAAATTTCACCCTCCAACATATAAATTAAAATTAAAGCTTGCCCCTTAATTTAATAACTCCTAAAAACAAATAACATAACTTATTCGGGGATAAACTCTAAAATTAATCTATCAAATAATTATACTCAATTTCTTCAATAAAACCAATTGTAACACTTTATATAAAAATCGAGGTGTTACAAATCTCCCCAACTTGAAAATGATTTTGTCCCCGAAATCAAAGCTAGGTAAATAAATGAGGATATCTAATCTTCATATCCTCTTCCCCTTCTAACGTCACGTTAGCACCTCTGTGATGCTTCCACTTTACTTTTAACATAATCACATCTTTATGTCATAGCTTCTTAATCAATCTTTCTAAAATTGCTTCCGGTTCTTCCACACAACGACTCTTCTCATCCACTCTAATAACAGAAAGTGTTATTATATCATTTTCTTCGGCTAGACATTTTCGAAGATAACAAACATGTATTGTGGATTCCTTCCAATTCAGGTGGAAGATCCAACTGATATGCTTGCAGTCCAACTCTTTTAGTTATGGTGAAAGGTCCTAGAAAACGAGGACTCAACTTTCCACGTTTACCAAACCTTATCACACCTTTCCACGGGGATACCTTACGCATTACACGCTCCCCAACTTGGAACTCTTTCGGCCTTCTTTTTGGATCGGCGTAACTCTTTTGTCGATCTTGAGCCGCTTTCATATGCTTCCGAATCTCTTTCACTTTATCATCCATTTATTGAACAAGTTCAGGACCGAAAAATTGTTTTTCTCCAGCTTCTAACCAACGTACTGGAGTTCTACATTTCCGTCCATACAAAGCTTCGAAAGGTGCTCGTCCAATACTGGAATGATAACTATTGTTATACGCAAACTCTACCAAAGGTAAATGCGTGTCCCAATTACCTCCAAAGTATAACACACATGACCTGAGCATATCTTCCAAAGTCTGAATGGTTCTTTCACTTTGCCCGTTCGTTTGTGGATGGTAAGCAGTGCTCAAATTTACTCTCGTACCCAATTCTTCTTGTAGCGACTGCCAAAACCTTGAAGTAAACCGGCTATCACAATTAGAAACTATAGACACAGGTATACCATGTCTTGAAACCACTTCGTCAATATAAAGCTTCGCTAACTTGTCTATCGGTGATGCTTCTTTCATTGCCAAGAAATGAGCACTCTTAGTCAATCGATCCACGATTACCCATTTAGTATCGTTACCCTTTGACGTTCTTGGTAATTTCGTCACAAAATCCATAGTAATTTTATCCCATTTCCATTCTGGAATCTCCAAAGATTGTAAACTTTCGTAGGGCCTTTGATGTTCAGCTTTCACTAACGAACATGTCACACACTTTTCTACAACTCGTGCCACATCTAACTTCATAGCTGGCCACCAATAGTGTAACTTCAGATCCCTATACATCTTAGTACTTCCAGGATGTATAGAATACTTAGATTTGTGGGCGTCTTCGAGAATCAACTCCTGATTTCCTCCCACCTTTGGCACCCAAACACAGCCTTGGAACAGTTTAACTCCACAACTATCTTCAGTCAGTTGAAGACGCTGTTTGATCATAACTTCGTCTTTCAAATTTTTTTCTAATAAAGCTTCCGCTTGTGCCATTTTTATTCTTTCAATCAGACTTGATGTCACATCAATTATGGCGTTAGTTAGTTTCAAGCACCCACTATATTCCTTTCTACTTAAAGCATCAGCCCCAACATTTGCTTTATCAGGATGGTAATTGTTAAACCCTAAAGATCAATCAAGATAGAGAAGATGTGAATTTGTCATCTCATTGATCAAGAACACTGTATACAAGATATGAGTTATGCCCTTTCTCTCTCTAAGATATGAATGTGAATTCTGAGAATGTTTCTAAGAGTCTCATATACTAACACACAACTAAACCTATTTATACTAAACACATTACAAGGACTTTGACTTTGACCTTTCTATATTTAAACCTTGAAGACATATTGCACTAACAATCTCCCCCTTGGATTCAAGGTTTAAACAAATGTGATCAGCAAGCTTTAGCTTTCTTGACTCTTCGGTCTTCATCAAAGCTTGTCAAAGTCAAAACGTCATCCAATCTTCAAACGGCAAATAACGGACTTCTTTCTTCGAACAGGAGAATATGAATCTTCACACAAATCTTTTTAATACAATGAAGCACAAGTTCAAGAAAAAGAAATCACAAAATGGATCAATCGATTTTCCTCAAACTCTTGAAGAATTCTCCCCATATCCATTGACTTGAGAATTTCATTCTTCAGTGTCGATCTTCATAAACGCGCGAGTTCAAAAGAAAGAGATCACTGAAATGATCAATCGATTTCTTAAAAACTCTTGAAGAATAAAACTCCCCCTATCATTTCTTGAAACGACGTCTTCTTTCTACAAATCTCCCTGTTGACATTAAATCGAATATTTGATTTTAAACTTTCTTTGACATGAAATTGATGTAGACATTCTCCCCCTTTTTCGATGAAAGTGAGCATCACGAGCATCGAAAATCTTTTCAATTTCAGTCATGGACAATCTCCCTCTTCAAAAACATTTCTTCCCCTTGAAAAACACGAACAATCTCCCCATAAGCGAAAGATCTTGCTCCCCCTAAAAAAAAGAATTGTAGAGCAAGTTGATTTTCTCCCCCTGAAAATTTGCATAAAAATCATATAAGCGCACATTTTAACAAACTTATATAAAGAAAATAGAATTCATTGAACAACATTTTATAACTACTAACATTTAATCATTTGAACACCAAACAAAAGAAATTCAACTTTATGAAATGTAACAGATATTTCCATCAAGTGAAATCAAATGCATGCGTTTAGATTTTAAAACAAGACATCATCGCATATCGAGTTACAAAAGTTCAATTTCAACCCCTTTATAAAATCTATTTGGTGGACTAGCATGCGAAATATGATTAGCAACAAGCAAATGCACCTCTAAAACCTATAAGAATACTTTGCTCTTACTCACACTATTTGTCCAAAAACAGAATTTTCACAAATTTACAGGTTTATCGCGACTTTGTATTTTCCCCAAGTTTCAAGAGATGTGTGCTCTTAGGCATCTTTTCATATTGTGCACATTGGCAACTTTTATTATGTGCACATTGTCATCTTTTATAATCAAACAGTTTATTAAGACTAAGATACACCGTAAACGTAACTTTCTAACTGGTCATATAGCAGGATTTGGGTCAGCCGATCCCAGACCAGTTGGCCTTAGGGGCTAGGTGACAAGCACCCCTTGGAACTTACTCTCCCGAACCAGAAAGGCTACATCGATATACCTTAATCCCATCTGTACCAGTAGAACATGGCTTTCTACCTGGTTCTATAGCAGGATTTGGGTCAGCCAATCCCAGATCAGTTGATCTTAGGGGCTAGGTAACGAGTACCCCTTGGGACTTAATCTCCCAAACCAGATAGGCCACAGGCACAGACTATCAAACTGAATGATTTTATTATATATATATATATATATATATATATATAATTTTTTTTAATTTTTTTTAATTATCTCAATCACTTGGTTCAAAAACGTAGTGCTTCTCCCATATTTTCGTTTCCATTCATGATTAAAACGAATAGGCTTTGTGAGCATTGTATTCTAAATAAGTCTAGATTTACACAATTTTGCACTTATATCAAAATCTCAAACATGTTTCGCTGACCTTTCGACTTATTTCAGAAGCGAAAGTAGAAACAAATATAACTCTGACGATACAAAAAATGCTCGTAAAATCATCCTTAACACACATTTTATTCATTGAATGAAAAATTGAAGAATTTTTCACTTCATTGAATTAAATTTGTGAAGGTTCAAACTTTCAACGTTAGTAGACATAAAATATAACACAATGTTACCTTTAAGCACATGTCCTAAAAATAGAAAGATATGACAGTGAAAGGATATCACCTGATAAGTACGAGTTCTAAACTGATATGTTTAGAAGTCATAGCCTTTGAAGTACGGGTCCTGAATTGATGTATTCAGAAGCCATTACCGTTGAAGTGCGGGTTTTGAACTGATGTGTTCAAAAGCCATTGTCTTTTATATCTCCCCCCCTACAAAATACCAAAAGATTTACCAAATATCCCATGTATATATTAAAAGATATAAAACTTCCTGAAATCATGTAATGTTCAATGTCTTCTTTGAAAGCACAAGTACTTCATCTTCCGAGAGTTCAACGCTTGTCTCTAAATCTGCAAAACAGATTAAGTAGATTTTGGTACCCAACGAGTCTTGGGTCCTGACACGTTAAGCGGAGCTCTATAAGAAGGAAAATGGTAAGTACCATACCAATATTGAACACTATTATTATTAACAAAATCATAATTTCCACAATAAGAATTAACAAAAGAATTAACTTTCGTTGTAAAATTCTTATTTGGAAATGATGATTTTGATACATCTTTATCAGGAAGTTTACCTTTTACCTTCCATTTCATGTTGACTCTTTTGTAGGAAGGAAGATCAGCAAATGATTTGGAAGACTTATCCACAGAATGCTCGTAGAAAATGTTAGAAGGACGCATCGGACATTCTGAAAAACACTCGGAGTTGTTAAACGACCTCACTTTGTCTTTTAAGGCATTTTGTTCCTTTGTCATCAACTCGAGCTTCTTCCGAATATCACAATTCACCCTCTTTTCCTTCATGATATCTGTAGATAAACCCGCCAAGTTCTTCGTGAGTTTCCGAATTTCTTGCTGAAAAATCTTCCTCTCAATAGAAAAAACATCCTTTACGCTCTTTGACTGAAAATCCGCTTTCTTCATCTTCTCAAGGTCTTCACTTTCTCTATCCAACTCCATTTGTATTTCAGAAATTTTCTCAGTCAGCTTAGCATTCTTTGCTTCAAACCCTTTCCTTTGAACCTCAAAATCAATCCTTTCCTTTTCCAACTTTTCCTTCTCTAAAAATAAGACTTTCTGAAAATCTGAGTTCTGCTTGGAAAGTCTTAGACATTTGAGCTCAACATCTTTCTTATCTTCACATTCTCTAGTCTTTATCTTCAAATCGTATTCAAGTTTCGAAATCCTTTGAATTAGATCCACTCTTTCTTTCTTGTGATCTTCTCTTTCCATAACCAACAGATCTTTCACTTCTTGTAATCTCTTTGTAAGCTCGAAAGTTTTCTCTTTCTCGTCTTCTCTTTCAACTTCCTTTTCTTCTATTTTCTGAAAATCAACTTTCTTTTCTTCCGCATCTGAATGATCTTCTTTGTGATTTTCAGAGTCTGATGTTTTCTGATTTGCATCCTCTCTTTCAGCTTTCTTTTGTTCCTTTACCTTGAAATCAACCTTTGATTTATGCAATAGCTTCGACAACTCGTTCCACATCTGCAAAGGGTAATTTTTATACACTTCAACCTGTTTGTAGATGTGAGGCGAAATTTTGAGAATAGCAAAGAGTAAGTTTGACGAAGCATCCTTGTCTGCTTTCTTCCGTTTAATCTCATCTTCAGTAAAATCTTCCGCCCTTTTATATATGATCAACGGACCTTCGGTGAAAGATTTTATCATATAATCTCCGTTTTCTCTCCTCGAAATAAAATCAATAAAATAAATCGTCCATTGATCAAAATCTGAATCTTTGATTAGCACCGGAGGACAATTAACTGAAACTTGATAAGCCATCGTGATCTAAAAAAAATGCTTAAACAGAACATATCACAAAAAGTTAGAAAAACGACAAAAATAACAGACTGATGAATAGTAGAAGATCAGCTAAGTGTCAAAGTTCGCAATCAACAGTTGCGAGAATCACAAAAATTCGTAAGGGTCAGTTACGAGAATCAGAAATTTCGTTAGTGTCTGTTGCGAGAAACACCAAAAAATCGTAAGCCGAAAAACACCAAGTACAAAGTTCGTAACCGAAGCTTGCGAGAATCCTGAAATTCGTACCCTGAAAGAAATTCAAGTCACAAAGTTCGCAATTGGCAGTTGCGAATTTCCGAAGCTAGAATCCTGAAGTTCGCAACTAAGGGTTGCGAGATTCACACTTAACTCTTGAAACTTTTCTGAAAAAAAAAACGCAATTAGTTAGTAAGCAAGCAAGTAGCTTAAACTAATTAAGCAAGCAAGCAAGTAGCTTAAACTAATTAAGCAAGCAAGCAAGAAGGTGAAACTAATTCAAGCAACCAAGCATGTAGGTGAAAAAATACAAGTCTAAATTTCGCAACTTCAGGATGCTCAAAACAAGAAATTCGCAAGAAGCAAGCATGCAGGTTGCGAATTCCTTAAGCATACACACAGCTTAATATCTTGCGAATTTCTTAAGCATACACACAGCTGAAAATTAATTGAAGCAAGCAATCATGTAGGACAAATAACTCCCAAGTCATGGATGCGCAATACTGCATTAGTTGCTTGCGAAATTTATGTGCGATTAATTTTCTGCAAAATCACAAACTTAACCAACAAAATTAATATCACCAATTAATAATCAAACTAAGCAACAAACAACTTTTATCAACATCTCATTAACAGAAACGGATCAAAAACTCAGATCTGAATCATTTTACCAAGAACATCTCAAGAACATGAAGAACACCAAAAATTCAAATTTTCTAAAAATGAGATTTAGACATCAAGACTTGAATTTTATGGATGATTCATGTCCAAAAACAATTTTTAGGAAGGATTTTGCACAAAAACGAATCAAAACACCAACAAATTGCAATATCACAATCAAAAAAATTTCACAGTGAACTTTTCTCAAGAACACAAAATTTTCTAAATCTTCAAATTGACTCTCAAAAACTTGAAATTAATCAACCAAAAATTGAAGATATGTTAGAAAACAAGTTTCTAACACGATGATGTGAACCAATTTCTCTGAAAATCGTTGAATCAAAATCCGAAAAACTGATCAGACTGAAAATGACGAACTGATCAGAAACTGAAAAATCTTCAAATTAATCCTCAAAACTGAGAAATTAGCCTTCGATCCTTGAACGAAAAGTGTTCCTCTATCAAAAACGAATCCAACGAACTAAATCTTGATCAAATTCGACCAAGAATCACACAAATTTGACAAAAATCCAAGAAAACGAGATTTTCTTGAAAAATCAAGAAAATCGATCAAATTTCCTTGAGAATTCCGCAAATTTGATGTGTTAGATCAGTAGAAATTCTCCTCTAAATCTTGAATCTGCTCTGATACCAATTGTTAATTCAAGATCTTCAATAACGTGCTCTGATACCAATTGTTAAAAATTTGTCATCTCATTGATCAAGAACACTGTATACAAGATATGAGTTCTGCCCTTTCTCTCTCTAAGATATGAATGTGAATTCTGAGAATGTTTCTAAGAGTCTCATATACTAACACACAACTAAACCTATTTATACTAAACACATTACAAGGACTTTGACTTTGACCTTTCTATATTTAAACCTTGAAGACATATTGCACTAACAGTAATGCAATTCACAATCTTAGTCTTTAAGTAGTTCTAACCAAAGTCGCTGCCTCATGTTCAACTCTTTCTGATCAAAGACATGCTTCAAACTATTATGATCAGTGAAGAGAGTGCACTTTGTACCATATAGATAATGTCGCCACAATTTCATTGCAAACACTACCGCTGCAAGTTCTAAGTCATGGGTAGGGTAATTCTTCTCATGTTCTCTGAGCTGTCTTGATGGGTAAGCAATCACTTTTCCGCGTTGCATCAACACACACCCCAAACCCATCTTTGACGCATCACTATAAACGACTAAGTCCTCCGTTCCTTTCGATAGTGCAAGAATAGGAGCTTCACACAGCTTCTGACGTAGTGTTCTGAAAGCTGACTCTTGCTTTTCAGTCCATAAAAACTTGACATTCTTTTGAGTCAACATGGTCAATGCAGAAGCAATCTTTGAGAAGTTTTTGATAAACCTCCGGTAGTGACCTGCTAGACGCAAGAAACTTCTTATTTCTGACGCGTTCTTCGGTGTTTCCCAGTTCGTCATTGCTTCTATCTTTGCCGGATCTACTTTGACCCCTTCCGAAGTAATTACATGGCCAAGAAATTGTAATTCTCTTAACCAAAATTCACATTTTGAAAATTTTGCGTACAACTTCTCCTTCCTTAGAACTTCCAAGACTTCACGAAGGTGGTATTCATGATCGGCTTCATTCTTTGAATACACAAGTATGTCATCAATGAACACGATGACAGACTTGTCTAAAAATGGTCGACACACTTTGTTCATCAGATCCATGAACACAGCTGGAGCATTTGTCAACCCAAATTGCATCACAAGAAATTCGTAATGCCCGTATCTCGTTCTAAACGCTGTCTTGGGAATATCTTCATCTCTTACTCGTACTTGATGATAACTCGACCTCAAATCAATCTTTGAAAAGCATCCCGCACCTTGGAGTTGATCCAACAAATCATCAATCCTTGGAAGCGGATACTTATTCTTAATTATTCAACTCCCTATAGTCGATGCACATTCTCATAGTGCCATCCTTTTTCTTAACAAATAATACCGGAGCTCCCCAAGGTGAAGAACATGGTCTAACAAATCCTTTGTCAAGCAGCTCTTGTAACTGAGACATCATCTCTTTCATTTCAGCTGGAGCTAAACGATATGGCACACGTACGATCGGTGCCGCTCCAGGAACAAGGTCAATTCGAAATTCCACTTGTCGTTCAGACGGTAGACCTGGAAGATCATCAGGGAATTCTCGTACTACCCTTATGTCTTCCACTTGTTTCTTTTCTGCCTTCACATCTAGAACATATGCTAAGTAGGATGAACATCCTTTTACCAAACATTTACGCGCCTTTGCAACAGAAATCAACGGAACTTCCCCTTTTCTCTTCTCCCCAAATATGAATACATCATCATTGTCAGGCATAGGAATCTGGATTAATTTCTTTGCACAAATTATTTCTGCCTGGTTGATTGTCAGCCAATCCATACCCACAACTAAATCAAACCCCCCAATTTCCATCAACGTCAAGTCGATCGAAAATTTCGTTTACTCTATCAAAATCAGACAACCCTCAAGTCTTTCCCGAACTAAGACTTGACCCCCGTTAGCTATCTCGACTACTAAGGCATCTTCCAAGGTAGTGACATGCATAGCTAACTTGTGATAGAACAATTTTGATACAAACGATAGATTGGCGCCACAATCAAATAATATTCGTGCGGGAATAGAATTAACGAGAAATGTACCGGAAACAACATCTTTTGATTCTTTGGCTTCGTCAGCCGTCATGTGAAATGCCCGACCCGTCGGCGTGGGAGCATTTGGTTTCTTTCCCTGGTCTCCACCCTTCTTCAACTTTGGGCAATCTCTGCGGAAATGACCTGGTTGTTTACACTCGAAGCATGTTGACCCTTGAATCGGACAGTTACTCAAAGTATTCCCACTTTTTCCACATTTATAGCATTCCGGTGTGGTCACTCGACATTGACCATAATGCTTATTTCTACACTTCGGGCACCAATTTGGCTCCCAACGAGACTCATAGCGAACATTTCTGCCAAACGATTTAGATTTCTGAGAAGACTCTGACCGACCTTCCCATTTTCGTTTCTCTCCTCCCTGAACCTTTTCCTCTTTGTCTTTGGCATACACTTCCTCTATCAATTTCACTTCCTCAATTGTTTCTCTCAGTGTCGAGGCTTTAGAATTTCACACCCGGGACATCATGTTTGCTGGTAAGCCCTTCAGATAGGCTTTAATCTTTTCCTTCTCAGTTGGAGCCACATGCCCCACCAGATTCAACTTTTCCATGAATGAATGAGTGTACTCCCGAACAGAAGAAGTACCCTTCTTAAGAGTTCGGAACTCTTCTTCAATTCTATCCATTTCATTTTCATTACAATATTCTTCAAAAATCTTTTTCTTAAACGACTCCCACGTCATGGCAGCCAAGACTGGAGCTGTTACAGTCGACGTTACAATATTCCACCAGGTTAAAGTGTTGCCTCGTAACACTTGAGAACCGAATCCGACCTTTGATTCCTCGTCACATTCACAAGCTCGAAAAGCTTGTTCCATTTCTCTAAGCCAGTTCATGCATGTTATCGGATTGTCTACTCCAGCAAACTCCGGAGGTTTGCAACTCAGAAACGTTTTGTAAGAGCAAACTCTTTCTACCCTCCTGTTAACATTTATAATTGGCATACGAGGTGGAGTTACTACTCCAGTACCTGTCTCTGGTCGTCGTAACTCAGTACTTCGGTCATTTAACGCTTTCATGAACATCTCGGATTGTTGTGTCAGTGATGTATTCATTGCTCGCATCATATTTTCCATCATGCAAGATTTCATTGTAGACTCTGTTGTTACCGGATTAGAGGTACCGGTACTCGTTCTTTGCGCTTGACTTTCCATTCCTCCTATTAGAGGTGGCCTCGGCGGACTTTCGTGTGTTCCACCCATTTCAGGTTTCTTTTCCAACCCCCAATCAATTACTGCCCTATCTTCCGAAGAATTAGGGGATCTGGTTGGTGTATTCACCATCGTCCTGTATTTAACGCAAGAAAATGACCATAAGAAATGGTTACATGTACTCAAACACAAGAAACGTACTTTAACGTTCATTAGTCACTGTAATAATTTAGAAACAAGTATGCTTGTGTAACAATATATTCATAATAACAGTAGCTAATTGAAATTGTGAACATATTATACATGAGAATCCTCGTTACCATCGTTACAGTGCTTAATTCACGTATTTCCGTCGACTCTAAGACTATCCCGTCTTAGTGCTCCTACCCATATCTCACAAATCATATCTTAATTCATCTCAGCTTAAGTCTAGGTATCTCACTATCATACCTAGTTCACTTAAACTAATGCTCTGATACCATATTGTAACACCCTAAAAATCAGGGCAAATTTAAACCTGAACATAAAGGGTTTACGTATCTAATATCCATAATATATTCATTCATAAAGATTATAAATAGTGACAAAATTCATATTACATTAAAGGATCACTAAATGACAACTTATTAATCTAAACCATTCATACACGATTGTAGATTATCTGAGTTGTCTAAAGGATCTCCAAAAGACTATCGGATCTTCAAAAGATATTTACATCCAAACTTGTCACCACCATATACTCTCCACTCATCCCGTTACTTCCCCGAGCTCGGACCTTGTAAGAAAATTTAATTTGAAACGATTAGGCTAACGCCTAGTGAGAACATTCAGTTTAAAAAAAATACTTTTAGAAATTAATATAAACAAGGCATAACAACCCTGATTTACCATCATTCTTACCATACGTATAAACATCTTGCGATGACGGGATCATACCCGATTCCATGAATATGACAAACACTGAGTCAGTCATGACATCATGTTTATGAGCCCACTACGAATCTCCACAGATTCTAGATCATTCCTCATATCCAAGAAATTACAATTAGTCCATGCCTATTTCTTGGAAAGGAAGTAGAGTTTACAATTAAGCCATGCCTATCTCTTTCATTCCTATAGGAATCGGGAATTACGATTAGTCCACGCCTATCCCACGATTTCACATCTCAATATGAAATGGGAATTACGATTAGTCCACGCCTATTCCTCATTTCACCCAAACGGGAATTACGATTAGTCCACGCCTATTCCACGTTTATCAAACACACGGGAATTACGATTAGTCCATGCCTATTCCACGTGTTCATATAATACTAGTGCCTATGGATCCATTACACATGTTCGTACTAGTGCAGGTTATTTCTTAATATAAATCATTTAAAATAAATTGAATGAAATTAAGCAAAGCCCTTAATTCGAAAGATAAACCAATTCTTATTTCGTATAATTTATTCATCAAAATTTATCCGGGAAACATCCCATCATAAAAGGTACCATACCATAATTTGATTGTATTTTTAAAAGGTAAGGTAAGAATGAACTCACCTGGTAGCAACAACGTCACTCTTACTTCACTTCTTAAAATTGTAAGGATTTCCGGCACCAACTCCACAAAGTCTGAAATAACCAATTACATATTGTACTTGTATCAATTCTACTGAATAGGACTCTAAAAGACTAAGACTCCTAAATAACCCAAAATTCCATCACTTATCGCAACCCAAAGGAAATGCATCTTCACTTGTCGTAACCCACTATTTGCGACAACACTTGTCGCAATCCACTGCTTGCGGCAATCATATTTGTCGCAACTATTTACTTGCGACATCCTGACTTATCTCAACTCAAAGAAACCTCAAAGCTATTTGTCGCAACCCAAAGCTTGCGACAATCACACTTATCCAACCAACTGTTGCGACATGCCCACTTATCGCAACCAACTGTTGAGACATACTCACTTATCGCAACCAACTGTTGCGACAAGCCTATTTATCTCAACCAACAGAAATCGTAATTAAGCCAAAAATGATACTTTTAAGCCATGACTGATTCTATAAACTTGCAGATATGCTTAAGACTACTAGTAGAAGAGACTCATAAACTCAGATTTCTCATATCTTTCAAAAACACCATAACCCAATTCTAAACCGAAAGGATTCTCTATATATATACATAAACATAATTGTAAATAGAAACATACCTTCAATCTTCCAATTACACCTTTAATTTACTTCAGAACTTCAACCATTTCTTCAAATTAAATCCCTTATTCTTTCTTCTCTGTCTCTCACTTTCGGTTCTTCCGTACAAGACACACACACACACAAAGACCAAAGAAACTAATTCTCTTTCTAAAAGAGATCTGAAAATATCTCATTTCATTCCAGGAGGCGGTGGAATAAAGTGGGTTTCACCACTTTAACCAAATCAACCCCACACATTGTTCAAATGGCAAATTTCACCCTCCAACTTATAAATTAAAATTAAAGCTTACCCCTTAATTTAATAACTCCTAAAAACAAATAACGTAACTTACTCGGGGATAAACTCTAAAATTAATCTATCAAATAATTATACTCAACTTCTTCAATAAAACCAATTGTAACAGTTTATATAAAACTCGAGGTGTTACAATACATGATTCATTAGACCAAGTACCTCTCCATGGGGAGCGCCGATACTTTTCGTTAAGAAAAAGGACGGAACTATGCGGATGTGCATAGATTATTATGAGCTCAACAAGGTTACGGTTAAGAATAAGTATCCGCTTCCAAGGATATATGACTTGTTTGATCAATTGCAAGGAGCTAGTTATTTCTCTAAGATAGACTTGAGGTCGGGATATCACCTACTCAAGGTGAGGGAAGAGGACATACCAAAGACGGCTTTTCGAACTAGATATGGACATTATGAGTTTTTGGTGATGTCGTTTGGTTTAACGGACACCCCTGAAGCTTTTACGGATCTGATGAATAGGGTGTGTCAACCCTACTTGGATAAGTTTGTGATCTTGTTTACTAATGATATCTTAGTATACTCAAAATCGGAAATAGAACATTAGGACCATCTTCGGACCGTGTTAGAGTTTTTGAAACAAGAGAAGCTTTATGCAAAGTTCTCGAAGTGGGAGTCTTGACTACGAGAGTTGCAATTCCTTGGGTACCGCCTAGAAATTCGTCTGAAGTTCTAATTTTCCTCGGATTAGCGATGTATTACCGTAAGTTCATCAAGGAGTTTTCGTGCATTACAACCCCGTTGACCTCCTTGACTAAGAAAAGTGTTAAGTTTGTGTGGTCGGAACTCAAAGTGAGGCTTTTCAGAAACTGAAGAACATGCTGAGTAGCGCTCCGATCTTCACATTGTCAGATGGTACCGATGATTTTGTGGTATATAGTGACGCGTCTAAACTAGGATTGGGATGCATTCTAATGCAACATGGAAAGGTGATTGTGTATGCCTCTCGTTAGCTGAAGGATCACGAGAGATGATACTCTGCTCACGATCTAGAGTTGGCAGCCGTCGTCTTTGCTCTAAAGATTTGGCGACATTATCTTTACGGGACGAAATGCCAGATTTTCACGGATCATAAGAGACTTTGTTATCTCTTTGATCAAAACGAGTTGAATATGCGCCAAAGGAGGTGGATGGAACTACTACGGATTATGATTGTAAGATCGAGTATCACCCCGGGAAGGCCAATGTAGTGGCCGACGTCTTGAGTCGTAAAGAGAGAAGTGAGACTTCTAAGGTTTTGGCCATGAGGCCCGGAGTGACATTTAATTTACTGGACAAAATAAAGAAATGGCAAGTAGAAGCGTTAGCAACGGAGAACATTAAGAAAGAGCCAATGGTAGGACATACAACCTCTTTAGTGGATGATAGTCGTGAGATGAGATGTTTCAATAGTAAAATATGGTTTCAGAAGCTCGGAGAGGTTAGGAAGGTGATATTGGAAGAAACGCATAAGTCGAAGTATTTTGTTCACAGTAAGACGAGATGCACATAAGATGAACCAGATCAATTCCCTTCTAAGTCACAATTCATGGAAGGGAATTTGATTAAAAGTGATCAACAGTTCAGATCCATGCACTACATGTTTCTCACGTTAACCTTAACATCTCGCACGATCCTTCGCCTCTATATATGGCTGGGTTCCGATGAGAAATAAAGTCATGGTGAGAAACGTAAGAAGAGATCTCCACCCTTGGATGCACACCCAGATGAGATGCACTATGATGCACTAGATCAATTCCCGTACCAAGTGTTTTGGTAACAAAAAATATCAACCTCAAAACAGCCGTGATAACCTTACGATCAGATGTATTCGGTGAACAAGTACTAATGATAAAAAATCACGAGACTAATGGGTGTCACTTTTGATGACAATCGTAAGATACTCTCGACAAAAGACTAACGACTAGAGACACCCATATAATTGGTCGTCACTAAGTAGCAACGGTCGTAACTATCTATCGACATATGTTCATCGTTACTAACTCATGACAAAACCGTGTTTTATGTTGCTTTAATGCGGGACATAACCGCAAATACGCAATCAAGAGCATTAAAAGAAGAAGGCCATTGCTGACATCAATGCTCATAAATGTCTCATTTATGACAAAGAAACCTATATAGTCAAAGCTCAATCGATCTTGAAGGACACTAGTTGAACATCAGCGTACGAGCAATACGCAAACAATTCTCGCAAAGAATAATACAATACATTTGAAGACATCGGACAATCTTACGATTTGTTTATTTGTTGATCATATTGTAACCATTTGTACTCTCCACCCTTCTTTCTAAAGGACGACGTCCCTGTTTGACGTCACTAGTGCATCGACAACCTTCATTGTCGTCTGCGGTTTTTACTCTCGACAGGGTTCTGTGTCACTCTTTATTTATTTTTTACTCTCGACAGGGTTTCTAAAAAATCTCGTTAGTTGAGCGGTATTTTAGTCTTTTTCACTCTTTATTTATTTTTCTTTAATAAGTAATAAATTCTGTAAATTACAGAGACCAAAAAGGCAACTCACTCTAATTTATATACTAAAAATATAACTAATTCTTATATATATATATATATATATATATATATATATATGTATGGGTTGGTTATTTTACAAACCAGTGAAATCTAACAAACCGTACAAACCACTACGTTCAACCAATCATATTTTTTCATTTTTTCATTTTTTCTTTATTATGGGGATTGATTAGTCAGTAATACATGAAACAATTTCATCAAGAATATATAAAGATTGATTAATCAACAATATATGAAACAAATTTCATCAAAGTGAGAAATACATGAAACAATTTCATTGTTACATAGAAACAAAAATATATGAAACAATTTCATCAAAAAAGAAATTATATGAAGCAATTTCATCATATAAAACACTTTCATAAAACAGTTTCATTCAAATGAACATTGAAAATAAGAGTTTGTACGATTTGTTAGATTTTACTAGTTTGTAAAATAGTCTTGGCCTATGTATATATATATATAAATATATATATATATGTTTGTGTGTGTGTGCCCACTATTTTGTAAACTTTTTTCATGTAAACTTTAGATTTCATAGGTTTTCTTGATGAAATTGTTTCATATCATTCATTTTTCTTGATGAAATTGTTTCATATAGTTGTGTTTTTAATGTTGTTTCATATATTTTTTTTTTCATTTCTATGAAACTGTTTCATATATTTTCTCAGTTTGATGAAACTTTTTCGTTTTTACAAAAAAAACACAAATATATGAAACAATTCCATCAAGAAATGAATGATATGAAACACTTTCATCAAAATAAATAATTTTATGAAACAATTTCATCAAGAAAACCTATGAAATCCAAAATTTACACACATTGAGAGGTTTACAAATTATTATCCCTCTATATATATAAACACATGTGTGTGAACAGGACCAAAAGATTTGGCCTCTCCATCATCACCTTTCAATATTTAGTCGCCCAACTTTCGTCGGCCTCAACATCACCTCCGGCGACCCAGGAGCAACGAAAACCCAACCCTCATCTTCAAATGGAGATTATGTGTTAGATGGCTTCTGTAAGACTCGGAAATTTAAAGTAGCTTTATAACATTTTTAATTGGTCTTTCGGGTTATGAAGTGCAATTTGTCAAATAGATGTATTACTTTAACCTTTTAGGCTGAAGGATCGTTCATGTGTTAATTCGGACAAGAAATCGGGGTTCGGCACAGTATGGGCGACAATGCCCACGACAGTGAAAGGAAGTCAAGGTCGTAGAGCAAAGTCACGAGTGGGGAGGAGCACATGGTACATGTCGAGAGACAGTGCCCGACGATAGTGCCTGGGGTCACTGTCGCATGTCACACTCGCATGGAGTGTACCGCAGGGTGGTGCGAGGGCGCGAGCTGAGCAAGTATAAAAGGAGGTACAACCGGGTTTTAAGTTATTTTTGTGTTTTTTTTGGGGGGGGGGGGTTAAGGCTATGTTTTTTGTAACACCCTCAAAATTGGAAAAAGCAACTACTACAAACTTCGATAAAATAACCAGATGAGGGTAAAAATCCCCTTCTACAAACTATCCTTGGAAAAACCGCAAAATTTAAAACACAACAACTCCTACAATTAATAACTCAAGTCATACAACATGACTAAATAAAGTCGGATGTTACCTAACCCAAATACAAGTTGTTATTCCCAAAATAAATGTAGAAGACTTCTCTAAGCAACTAACACTCATCTCTTCACAGTGTCACTAAAACTATTTCCAACCTGAACCTGTTGCACATGCCGACAAATAAAAAGGTTAGGCTAACGCCTAGTGAGTTCAAGAGTTTACATCATGATTAAATAAATCGTTAGACAAAAAATATGCAACTTAAATCATGATTTCCAAAAAGGGATTTGTATTAGGTATACCAACAACCCATTTCCAAACACACACAAGTTCCGTGACGATAGATCCAATGAAAATCATTTCTCAACAATGGAATCAATTCCAAAACTCACTCAAGATGTGAATAAATATTAAATTCCCAAAGAATATCAACGCGAATAAAACTCAATTAATCGAAACATCCAAACATGAATGAGGCATAATATGCCGCCCATAAATTAGGGAGAACAATCCATATAATTTAATATGTCTCCGACAACATGGATAAAAGAAATACCCGAGACAACACCTTTCGGTGACGAGGGAGACCCGATTTCATCGAATGTGGCGGATACACAAGTTAAACCACAATTATAAGTTATAAGCATGTTTCATTGATGGAAAAGCCTATGACATCAACCCTATCCAGGTCTTTAGTCAATCTTGGACATCAACCCAAACTGGATCTTTAGCCCATGGAGACATCAACTCAAACCGAGTCTTTGTTGGTCCCGGATGGTTATACAAGTTTGTAGAAGGGGGGGATTGAATACAAACACACGATATTTACTTTCTAAATTGTTTATTGATATAATCAAACAATTTACAACTTGTTGCGGAACAAGATTAAGGACTAAGCCTAATCTAAACAAGTTATGAGAACAGTAAGTTTCTTGCACTAGAATTAAGCTAGAAAAGAGATAAGGAAATTACGAATAATATCCTAACACAAAGATAGTAGAGAGAAGAAGATGGTTGATAACGCCACTTTTTGGCGTTATTTTCAGTTCTTAAACCAATGTGATTGTCTTGTGTTCTTGCAAAAAGGCGGAATTTTATGTTTTATCGAGTGAAATGTGCAGGTAATCCGAAGGAAGACAAACATCGAGAAAAGAAGCGGAAAAGAGCCTAAAAAGAGTCCAAAACGAAGCCAATGGAAGCCCGAGATCCAAGCCCAAGACCCGTGCCCGAACCTTGAACCGAACCTGACCCAAAGCTCCTCAGGAAACCGCGCGGTTTCCTACGCGGTTTACAAACCGCGGCATAAACCGCGGGTGTCCCTGTTCCAGCTTTTATATTTTGGCGTTTTTCCGGATTTTAGAGAATCATTGAATCATCTCGACGACGACGGCCAGCAGCTGGGGGCGATTTTTAGAGCACTTTCACGTACTTTGGAGCCACGATAGAGGATCGATTGAGGAGACATTTATCACGCGAAGCGGATTAGAGCCGAGAGAAGGGAGTTCACCATTACATCTAACACGTTCACAATCACTATGTTTGCACACACTTTTTCATCCCCTTTTCTTATGTTTGAGTCCACCACCAACATGAACTAATCTTTAGATGTTGGGGGTTGGAATGAACTTGGTTTAAGCTTATGAACATGTGACTTGATACTTTTATCAGTTTTTCCTATTTTAATGAAGCATGCGATTTAGTTTTTAATGCTTTTGTGAATTTGGCCAATTTACATCTGATTGGTTGTGAACAATTAAGTTCGAGAGAATTAATTGTTAGCTAGAACTAGAATTTGCATGCCTAAGGTGAGAAATTGGATAGAGATATACCAAGTAAGCCTTAGTCCTGTTGATATCTTGAGTTTAATGTGTTTTGAACCCCATAGGTTGAGGTCGAGAGATAAAACTATGTGTTTCAAGATAAAACCCGTTGTTGCTTGAGAAAGAACAACGGTGATTTTTAGAGATTGGGTATTCATTATACGGAATAACTGGTAATTGTTTTAAGTCAAGTGTTTGTACGTGAAAACCTTTGGATTTCCAACCCTCAACTGTTTTCTCTATCCGAAGTTTCCTAAGTTGTTTATTGTCCCGTTTGTGATTTGTTTTCTTGCAATTAATTAGTTTTATACCAACCACTCAAAATTGCGACCGTTCAGTTAATAGATCTTGTAGTCATTGTGATACTTAGTTCCTAGTTCCCTGTGTTCGAAACTCGTACTTTTGTACTATTACTTGATTTCGACCCGTACACTTGCGGTAAGATTTAGGGGGGTGTAAACCCGCCTATCAAGTTTTTGGCGCCGTTGCCGGGGAACTAGTTGCAACTGATAGCACTACCAGCTATAAGCGCTATTACATTGAACATTTTTTTTATTTTGTTTCATCACTTTCAGTTTTTGGATTGATAATTTTGTTTACCTTCCATTTCAGGTACTAATTGGTTTATGCCAAGGAAAACCCGAGGGGAGAAAATCGAACCACTCGATCCAGAGATTGAAAGAACCGCCCATCAGATTCGAAAAGCATCCAAAGCTCAAAGACAATTGAAGATGGGTGACGAGAGACCTCCTCGCAATGACCCACCTCCACCACCTCCGGAAAGACGTCCTATGCGGTCGTTTGCCAACCCGAACGTTGCAGCCACACGCATAGGAGTCCAAGCGCCCACTACTGGGGCGAACTACTTCGAGATCAAGCCGAGTACCATCGTGATGGTACAACAGAATCAGTTTGGTGGAGCGCCAACTGAAGATCCCCATGCACATCTCCGTGCATTTGAACGGATCTGCAATACGTTCAAGATCAACGGGATGGAGCAGAACGCGATCAAGCTGAGGCTATTCAGTTTTTCTCTAAAGGGTAGAGCTGAAATTTGGATAGAGGGCCTACCATCGGATCAGATCACCACATGGGCAGGCCTGAAAGCTGCGTTTCTCCAGAAATTCTTCCCACCAGGAAGAACCGCTCAACTGATGGGCGACATTACTCACTTCGCGCAATGGGACCAAAAGACTCTCTACGAGGCATGGGAGAGATATAAAGATATGTTGAAAAAGTGTCCACATCATGGGTTACACGGCTGGGTGATTATCCAAATGTTCTTTAGAGGCCTTCACCCGCAGTTCAAGAATGACATCACTGCTGCAGCGGGTGGAGCTCTCATGATTAATACTTATGAAGAAGCAGTCGATTTGATCAAGAATCAGACCGGTAGCGAGTGTTCAAGAATCGGATGAACTGAAGGTAATAAAAGCTCAGCTAGCCGCTATCACCAACCACTTGAAGGGAGATAGTTCGGACGTGTTCCCTACTTCGCAAGAACCCGAGCAAGTTCAGTTTTTACAAAACCAGAACAACCATCCGAGGAACGACCCTTTCTCGAACACATATAATGAAGGGTGGAAGAAACACCGTAACTTTTCATGGAGTCAACCCGGCCAACAACAACAACGTAATCATTCCAACTTTTCTAATTCTTCTAATGCTAACAATGTTTACCGTCCTCCAGGTTTCAACCAAAGGAAATTCGATGAAGGACCATCCGTAGAGAAGAAACCGGGGCTGGAAGATATGATGATGAAGTTTATGACAAAGATGGACAGCACGGTTGAAGGTTTGGCAAGCACGGTGAGTACAGTGAAAGCTGCAACTGATCAGAACACCGCATCCATCAAGATCCTTGAAAGACATGTGGGACAAATTTCTGAAGTCTTACAAAACGGAGCCCCAGGAACGTTTCCGAGTCAGACTGAAAGGAAACCAAGAGAAGAATGTAATGCCATTCATCTGAGAATTGGCAAAGAGGTAATCAAGGAGGCGAATGTTGGGCTGAAGGATGAGCGTTCTAGTGATATGATTGATCGGGAGAAGCCGAAGGAAAAAGAGGTGACACCTCCATCGAAGCCGGTAGTCAAACCGTTTGTACCACCGCTACCATTGTCGAATCGGGTGAAGGCACATAAAGATGAGGAACGGTTCAAGAAATTCCTTGACATCTTCAAGAAGCTACACATCAACATCCCCTTCGCAGAAGCGCTAGCCCAAATGCCAACATATCTCAAGTTCATGAAAGAGATCTTATCCCAGAAGAGGGCAATCGAACACCAGTCTACCATTGCACTTACTGAAGAGTGCAGTGCGATCATTCAGAACAATCTTCCCCCGAAGCTTAAGGATCCAGGGAGTTTTTCGATCCCCATTCAAATTGGGAATCTTTGTTTTGATAAGGTGTTATGCGATTTAGGATCAAGTATTAATCTAATGCCTTTATCTGTTTTCAGGAAACTTGGCTTGGGGGAAGTAAAGCCAACGTATATGACACTCCGACTCGCAGACATATCAATAATGTATCCGTATGGAGTGGTAGAGGATGTGCTGATTAAAGTCGACAAGTTCTACTTTCCGGTGGACTTCGTGGTGATCGACATAGATGAAGATGGAAAGGTCCCACTGATTTTGGGAAGATCCTTTCTGGCCACGAGCAGAGCACTAATCGACATGGAAGAAGGTGAGATGGCATTGAGGGTTGGCGGCGAAAGGGTAACCTTCAAGATGTTCAATAATGTACGAGGTCAAGTTGGAGAGGACCCGGGTAATCACGAAAAGCCTAAGGAGTGATCAGAAGGAAGGTCGAGCCACGACCAAAACCAAGGTGCTGGGTGGGAGGCAACCCACCGAGGTTTGTGTTTTCTGTTACTATTAATGTGTTAGAGTGTTCTTTATTTGAAAAAAAAAATTAAAAAAAATAATAATTCGCAACAGAGACTTACGCGGTTTTGGCCGCGGCCTACAAACCGCGCGCTAAACCGCGCGCATCTCTAGTTTGTTTTTGAAACATATACTTACGCGGGATTCCCCGCGGCCTACAAACCGCGCGCTAAACCGCGCGGGTTCCCATGGCTGTTTTGGGTTTCTCGTGTGGTGTTTGTTCTGATCTTTCGCGTGTCGTTTTTATTTTCTTTGCGTTCTTTTTCCTTTTGCTTTCTTGTGTTTTTGCATGCTCTCTCTCCGTCCCCTCCGATATCTTTCATCTGGGCGCTCAAATCTTTTCAAGAGAATCTTCTCCGCCCGGTCAAACAGGTATTTTCTAACTTTGCATGTTAACGAGTGGTGTATGATGTTGTGTTTCCTTATCAGTTAAACAAGATGCAACAAACCTAAGTTTCACTTAGGTTTGGGGTGCCTCACCTTTCCACATATACACACTCACTTTTAATCCTGTGCAAACCTCGGTTTTACAGGGGTTTGGGGTTGGCTTTAGTTAGCAAACCTAGGCCACGACCTAGGTTTGGGGTGGCCATATTTGAATAATTATGGGCGTGCTCTTTGATGTTTTTGTATTGATGCTTTGTCCTTCCGGTTGATGACTGTATTAACTGCACAATGATACGTGTCACACCTGTGTATCGCCTGCACCGACACTTGCACATTGGGGACAATGTGTGGGTAAGGTTTGGGGTTGCCCAATCGGGCCCACGTTATGCACGTAGATTTCCTGCACTTCTGAATGTTTAGATCATAGTAGCTAAAATTTTGTTTTGAATGATTGAGACCGACCATTGTGGGGAGAATCTTGTGATAGTGACGTGACCATTAGGGAAGGACCGGGGAAAGACATGACTAGGGACATTAGTGGAGACCACCCAATAGCGAGATTTGAGGCTAAAAGACGTAGTTCATTTCGAGGGATTTAAACACGAAATTCTTATACACTTTTTCTAATTCCTTGTCGTGATTATAGAGTGATCTCGCTATAATATTGCATTGAGTAGCAAAGACAGCCATCGGGATATTAGGTAAGGGTATAGTAGACCATATCGTGTGGACCTTGAGAGATGATTCCAGGCATTGTGTGTATTTTGTTTAACCCATTTTTATCTATAGTTCTTTTTGACCCCTTTTGTGTGTTTCCACAAAATTCTTATACACTTTTTCTAATTCCTTGTCGTGATTATAGAGTGATCTCGCTATAATATTGCATTGAGTAGCAAAGACAGCCATCGGGATATTAGGTAAGGGTATAGTAGACCATATCGTGTGGACCTTGAGAGATGATTCCAGGCATTGTGTGTATTTTGTTTAACCCTTTCCTTGTCTTGCTACTTGATTGCTTTCTGAGATCGACTTTTTGGACATTTGTGCGTCTTTCATTAGAGTTTTCATGTGATTTTTGCGTATTCTTTTACATAACTTCCTTATACATGACAACATGTGCGACATCCTAGGTTCGAGTGAAATGAGAGTATCCCGTGAGGTAGGGTCAAGGCGAAATGTTTTCCCTAGTATGTCTGGACCTAGTATAACCTTAATGTAATCGGAGTAGTCACGAGTTCAACTCACAATGGAAGGCCATAGATCAAACAGAATTAGGATGAGGCAAGAGTGAGATAGGCATTCATGGGTATGGTAAATCACCAGTGCATTACGTGGTACCAATTGGGAGTTGTGCAGTTATTATTTCACTGATGTGTGCTTTTATTCTATTTTATCGCTAATTTGCTTGGGGACAAGCAACGCTCGGTTTGGGGTTGTTGATAACGCCACTTTTTAGCGTTATTTTCAGTTCTTAAACCAATGAGATTGGCTTGTGTTCTAGCAAAAAGGCATAATTTTATGTTTTATCGAGTGAAATGTGCAGGTAATCCTAAGGAAGACAAACATCGAGAAAAGAAGCGGAAAAGAGCCTAAAAAGAGTCCAAAACGAAGCCAACGGAAGCCCGAGATCCAAGCCCAAGACCCGTGCCCGAACCTTGAACCGAACCTGACCCGAAGCTCCTCAGGAAACCGCGCGATTTCCTGCGCGGTTTACAATCCGTGGCATAAACCGTGGGTGTCCCTGTTCCATCTTTTATATTTTGGCGTTTTTCCGGATTTTAGGGAATCATTGAATCATCTCGACGACGACAGCCAACAGCCAACAGCTGGGGGGCGATTTTCAGAGCACTTTCACGTACTTTGGAGCCACGATAGAGGATCGATTGAGGAGACATTCATCACGCGAAGCGGATTAGAGCCGAGAGAAGGGAGTTCACCATTACATCTAACACGTTCACAATCACTATGTTTGCACACACTTTTTCATCCCCTTTTCTTATGTTTGAGTCCACCACCAACATGAACTAATCGTTAGATGTTGGGGGTTGGAATGAACTTGGTTTAAGCTTATGAACATGTGACTTGATACTTTTATCAGTTTTTTTTATTTTAATGAAGCATGTGATTTAGTTTTTAATGCTTTTGTGAATTTGGCCAATTTACATCTGATTTGTTGTGAACAATTAAGTTCGAGATAATTAATTGTTAGCTAGAACTAGAATTTGCATGCCTAAGGTGAGAAATTGGCTAGAGATATACCAAGTAAGCCTTAGTCCTGTTGAAATCTTGAGTTTAATGTGTTTTGAACCCCATAGGTTGAGGTCGAGAGATAAAACTATGTGTTTCAAGATAAAACCCGTTGTTGCTTGAGAAAGAACAACGGTGATTTTTAGATATTGGGTATTCATTATACGGAATAACTGGTAATTGTTTTAAGTCAAGTGTTTGTACGTGAAAACCTTAGGATTTCCAACCCTCAACTGTTTTTTCTATCCGAAGTTTCCTAAGTTGTTTACTGTCCCGTTTGTGATTTGTTTTCTTGCAATTAATTAGTTTTATACCAACCACTCAAAATTGCGACCGTTCAGTTAATAGATCTTATAGTCATTGTGATACTTAGTTCCTAGTTCCCTGTGTTCGATACTCGTACTTTTGTACTATTACTTGATTTCGACCCGTACACTTGCGGTAAGATTCAGGGGGGTGTAAACCTGCCTATCAATGGTCGAGCACTTCAATTCTAAAGTAGGGTTCTTCTTATATACTGTATGCATTTAATGCATAGCAGTACAACTTTATACGTGGCAGCGGCTGATTGGTTGCATGTTTTGACCTTGGTAGACAACCTAGTAGCCGCATGATGAACAGTGTAGAATCAAAGTTGTTTGTACGATTCTGGACAAAAGGGATATCCGTTCTGACAGTTCGTACGAAGACTTGCAAGGGGATAAGACAAAAGTAGCTTGTAGAGGAAACTTCATGATCAGCGATTACTGAACAGTACTTTATCAGCGAGTGACAAAGCTCAGCGATCGCTGAAGTCTTCTACTTGATACTTCAGGTTGAGTGGACCAATCTTGGCTTCGCTGATATCCGCATCAGTTCATTAGTAGACTTGTCGCTGGTTCTTTGGCTTGATCTTCGACTTCAGCGTAGAACCTTTGTTGACGTGAAACTTGTCTTCAGGGATCTTAAGTAAACAACTATAACTATCAGCGATCATCAACAAGACTGAACATGCTCAGCGCTATATTGATGAACAGTTTCGCTGAATGTCTAATTAAAAAAGCATGAGTTTCCTATCAGCGGTACTATAGAGACATAGTACTTATCAGCGATAGTGAAACTCTAATACATATTTGTTAGGGTCAATTATGTGTTGAATAGAAGTTCAAGGGCTTGTTTGTATTTGTTTAATTTGAGCCTTGTTAGTGAACGAGCCGTGGGCTTGTTAACCACAGGCCCAGAGTATTTAAAGTTTTGTTTAGCTTAGAATTAAGCTAGTTGTTCATTTAGCTTTCCTATTCGTATTGTAAACTCTCTGATTATTGAAAGCAAATTGGATGACCAGTTGAAATCATAACCATTGTTATTCATATATTGATTTCATTATTGTTCGTTGCACGGATCTGGAACTCACAATTGGTATCAGAGCAGACGGACAAATCGATTCAAAGTGCTCTATTCGAATTCTGGTAAGTTTTTCATTCATACGGCTGTGTTCTTAGTTGACAATTCACTTATTGATTCTGTTGAAATTGATCGTTTTCGTTTATTGGGATCTGTTAGTATGATTCTTGTTAGTGATTCTGCACGTTTTCGAAAACTAATTCGATCATCTGAGTGAGTTTTAAGCAAATTAAAGTTCAAAAGTTTTGGTTGTGTTCTTGAAAACAAAAATCAAAATTTTAACCATCAAAACTTGTTGTTTTTGCTTTAAAATCGATTTGGGTAGTGTTATTTTTGTGTTTGGTCGAGTTCCTAATCTGTCAGGAACGATTTTGAGCAACCCTAGTCGATTCCCAATCGATTTGAAAATTCCAGCCATTGTTTCCGGATACACCAGCCGCTATTTCCGGACAATTCTCAGCTTTCCGGAAGTTCGCTTATTCTTTCCGGACACGACTCATCTTTCTGGGTAAGTTCCCTATATTCCAATCTTTTCGGATACAATTGTTCCGGAAAGCCAAAGTTTCCGGTAAAATATTTTATCCGGACAACTCAACGTTTCCGGTAACCTATTTTATCCGGACAACTCGAAGTTTCCGGTCAAATTGACTCTTTTCGGAAACCTTTCATCCGGTAAGTATCTCATCCGGAAAGCATATCATCCGGTAAGTTTCGTGTTTATAATTTTCATCCGGAAACTATTCTCTTCCGGTAACCCTTTGTTATCCGGAAACTATAGTTTGTCCAGACACCTCTGTGTTATCCGGACACTTCTGTGTTTTGTTTTGTTTTTCACTCAATCTGATCCGGACACTTCCAGATCAGACATCACATCCGGATTCCTATCTGGTAAGCTCATTTCTGTTGAATTCTTACCTGTTTCAAGTTCAAATCAGTCGTAGAACCTACGTTAGGATACCACTCGTAGTGCCTTGCGTTAGGTTATCACTTTGAATCGAATACTTCGTCTGACGATCACTCCAGTGCAACTGAAGATGTCTTCACGCGATGCTCTTGCAATCGGTACCGACTCCAAACCACCTTGTCTCTACCAAGGTGAGTACAACCAATGGAGGGACAGACTCATCATCTTCATAGAGTCGAAAGACAATTTCGAGTACATTTGGCGAGCTTTAGAAAATGGGCCAACTCCTATACCTATGAAGACCGTTCTACCAGCTCAAGAAAATGGTGAGACACGCACCATGAGGAAGACTCTCACCGATATGACCGACGATGAAAGAGGCATGCTTGAGGGAGAAAAGTTTGCTAAGCGGTACCTTGTTCAAGCTCTCCCCAACACGATCTATACTGCCATCGATAGCTACAAAGACACAGCAAAGGGCATGTGGGATCAAGTGGCAAAAATGATGCGCGGAAGCGATGTCGGAAATCAACTGAAGATCAACAGTGCCATAACCAAGTTCGATGGGTTTAAGCAGCGCACCGGAGAGTCTCTCACCCAGACCTATGAACGTTTTTGTCTCCTTCTTAACGAGCTTAACAAGAATCAAATCACTCGCTCCAATACGGAAAACGCGCTCAAGTTTCTCAACAATCTGTTGCCAGAATGGAAGACATTTGCATCTCATGTCAAGCACAACAACTTGATAGAGAAAATTGGCATCAATGAACTCTATGAGACGCTTCTTCAAGACGAAGATGAAGTGAATGAACTTCTGAGTGAGAAGAAGACTACATCTAAGCCAACTTCTGATCCTATAGCACTCATGTCCTCCAAACAAGGGAAATCTTCTGGCCGTCACTTCAAACGTGCTCAAAGGCAAAGTTCATCTGAGTCAGAACTTTAAGAAAAGGAAGATAGTGAGTCTGTTAATGAACTATCTGAATTCAAGAAAGCTATGGCCATGCTCTTTAAATCTTTTCAACAACAGAAATTCTACAAGAAGCCATCGTCCAATAATCAGCGCTACTCCACCTCCTCCAACAAGGGCCATGATTATCAGGACAAATATGAAGGAAAGAAGAAAGCCGATGAGCAAGATAAGTCTGAGAAGACGGAGAAGACGAAGAAAGATGACAGAAAGAAGAAAGATGAACCCGTGACCTGTTACAACTGCGGAAAGCTTGGTCACTTTGCAAAAGATTGTCGGAAGCCAGTGGTAAAGAATGCTCACTACTACAAGGCGAAGCTCGCATTGGCTGAGCGGAAGGAAGCTGGAGCAGCTCTATTTGTGGAAGACGACTACTGGTTGGGTCGTTCTGATGATGAAAGCGATTCTGATGGTGCTAATGCTTTCATGGGATATCACTCTCCAGCCGATGAAGAAAAGTCAAGTCAGGTATGTGAATCTATCCAACAAGATTTCTTGAATCAAATGCAATCACTTGCTGAGCAGGTAGATTCCTTTAAGGCCACCTCTAATGAACAACTGCTTGAGATTAGATCACTATCTGAAAAGCTAGATGTTCAAAAGAGAATAACTGAGAAATATAAGTCTGAAAATGTGTTACGTGCGAAATATGTGTTTTAATCGCAGAGGGTTGCAAACTGTCCACAGTGGGAAGTGCAAGTGTACACTGTCCACTATGATCGTCACAGCAAGTAATAGTTGGTAAAATACCAGAATCGAATCCACAGAGACTGGGCAACCAAGACAATACGGTTGTCATGAGCTCCTTTTACAGGTTTCAAAAACAGAAGAAGCAATATTTTGGTTTGTTCGGTGAAATAGCTACTTTAACGATTTTACTAAGGTTTAAAAGGAGGAATGTAGGTTAGATTTTCCCTAGATTTTATACTAAATACTTGGTCCTAAAAGTGATCCTTGTATTCCAGATGGGCATTTTTGCTAGAAAAGCCCGGTTACAAAATACTCACACCGTTAGATAAAAATCCCATACTCTTAGTATTTATTGTTTTGTCAATGGTAATCTCAAAAATGGACCTTTTCAGGTCTCGATGGAATGTGTAGAAACTAATACTCTAAGTGTTTTTAATACACATATTAGCTTGCCTACTACTCCAGTGGGTTGAGATTAGCTCATCGTGCCGACCTCACTTTCGTAAGTGTCATAAGAATTCTTTCGAATCCCCTAGCATCATTCAAGCTCGTGTCACTACGTTCTACTTATTTCTAAGTTAAGAACTAGACTTTAGATCCTAGCAAGTGATCGGCTTGTTCGCATCCTTGGGTAAAAATCGAGAATGAATGACCAAAACAACAAATATTCTAAGTATAAAGATTACTCAAGCATTTTTAATAAAATCCAAGTACTTCTCCTTCCTACATCCCAAAGGATGTTTAGCCCATAATTAAAGTAAAGAAAACAAGAGAGTAGAAGTTGCACATAATTAAACTGAAAGTGACTTGAATTGAACTCACAGTGGGGAACGAGAAGTCATCCCTGTCACTGTGTACTTCGAACTACAATTAAACTAAGAAATTAAGATACATAATTTTAAAGCTAGCTACTGCAGTAAATGAAAGACTAACACTAATGTAGTTGTTGAGAGAATTTAAGACTAAGCCAAGCATGTCATAAATGGCACCCAAGTGCTCCTTTATATACTAGGAGAAAGAGTTGGGTATTACACAAAGAGGTGGGTTTATCTAATGGGTAAAGACTGCAAGATTATGGCAGAATTCAGCACTTTGGACAATCGTTTTACCCAATAGACCCTTCACCAAGTCAATCTCTAAGTACAAGAAGGTGTACTTGTTGTCATCTTTAAGAAAACTACTTTGTACTTCTCCAGCCCATATTTTCCTGCCATTTGAACCTTCTAAACTCCAGAATAGTTGCATCCCAACTACTAGTTTCTTTTGTCTTCTTGCTCTGCTCGAATAGTGGGAAACCGGAGTGGGCACAACAGTGGTCACTGCAGGATAAATCGTGAAAAACAGCCATATTCCACCAAATAATTTATTAAAGACTATGGTTCACTCTTTTTGCTCATTTTTGAGAATTGTTCCAAGAATGGGGGTTTTTAGAAGCGGAATGGCTAAAATTGACAAAATAAAATAGAAAATTCAAGGAAATAATAACTCTAAAAATAGAGTTATCTCAACCTCAAACTTAAACCATTATTTGTCCCCAAGTAATAAAAAGAAAGAAAAGAAAATAATATATATATATATATATATATATATATATATATATATATATAAAATAATGCACAAGAGCGTGACTGGATGTTGATCTCCCTCCACAGGTACTTCTTTCGGTTCCAAAATCAAAGCTTCACTTTTGTACTTGACGAAATCCTTCCCTTGTTGACAATTGTTCAATAGGACTTTTCTTGGGTTCGAAAGGTTTGTGGCTTTGAATATTTTTCCAAGGGTTTTGACACGAAATTCCAAACATGGACCGACGATCTCGCTTTGAGATTTTTATTTCCAAAAGTGAGTGGTTTGTATTTTGCATAGGTAAGTACGTACACTTTCAGGCTTTATTTGGGTATGGCTATTTTTTCTTGAAAGTGGGTATTCTGATGGTCCAGAATAGGCACACCATCTTTTTCTGGGAGTGAGCACTTTTATGGTCCAGAAAAGGCACACCATCAATTTTGTTAGTGACACTCCGTTTTTCTTCTGTTTTTGTTTTTTTTTTCTCTTTTTTTTTGGAGGTGGGTATGGTTTACCCACCTCAAACTTATGACCTCACAGTGTCCCCACTGTGAGAAGACTGGAAGTCACTCTGGAATTTCCTACCTCAAACTTAAAATTGCACAGTGTCCCCACTGTGACATGGAAATATGGATGAACGAGGTGTTTTGGGGATGCAAAAAGGGTCGTGTTTGGATGCGAAAAACGGCCTATATCATTTCATGGTGACAAGTTGAGATTTGTACTTACAAAAGTGACCTTTTAAATCGGAAGCTGAAAGTTGTACCTTGAAATGGAAACGAGATCAAACAAGCATTCAGCTAAGAAAATACGTTAGTAACCCAAAATCACCTACTCAGTAGTAGGATTTCCATGCATCATTAACCAAAAGTGAAAAAGCAGCAAATAGTGTCAAAAGCCTAGCCATGGGCATAAAATCAAACCAAACAGAAATTAAAATTGTTTTTAGGAGCATCATGAGTGGAAACCAAAGTTTTAACAAACCATTCAATGGGTCGGGGTTGCATGCGGTGAACTTTCGCCAGAATCCTCCTCCTCGAAATCATCCTCACTGTCATATGAGGGGCAAATACCTTCTGGAAACTCGGGGAGCTGTGCAGCGAGCAGGGGATCAGCACCCTGGTATATCTGATAGAGAACTGCATCACGGTCCCAAGTATACATCCAAAAAAACTCATTGGCTCGGTTGGCATGCTTCTGCTGGGCCTCCATTAGTTCGAAACGATAGGTGAGAGATGTCAATGCTTGCATAACTGCTGTCAGGGGGTTGCTTGTGCTTGCGGTTCCTGTAGTTGGCTGGCGTAGTGGGATACTAGCGGTTCTCACAGTGTGATCATCAACGATCCTCACAGTGAGATCAGCATGGATATGCTCTCGGGGATGAGTGGTGATCGCTCTGCCCATCTTCTTGATGGTTAGCACACTTATGTTGCTCGTGGAAACGAGCCACTGATCATCTGCAGCTGAGGGTACTCCAGCATCGATTAGTAATGAAGTGATTAAACAAGGGAGTGGCAAGATTACCTTTTTACGAGTGCGGGCTTGATGAATGGCAGCGTGCATGATAATCCCCAGATTGATCTTTTTCCCAGTGAGGATGCAATATAACAAGGCACACTTGTGCATTCAAAGAGTTGTATCATGTGATGTTGGGGACACAGAGGCACGGAGAAATTGGAACCACGCAGATGCCAATGTCGACCAATCTTGCACTAAAATTCTATCTTTGACAAACGGGTTGGCCAAATCCTTTTTCCCCAGTTCAAATCCGGGCTCTCTAAGTTCAACTTTTGATTTGAAATAAAAGCATAGTGGGCTGCTACTAAGGGAGTGGTGAACTGCCTAGGCACCCCACTGGGGGCATGTTCAGTCCCCACAGTGGACAGGTGTGGTTTGTCAGATGGCATTTGTTCACTCCCGACATCAATTTCCACAGATGATGAACTCAAAGAGGGTTAGAGACCCTTACCTTTCCCTGATGATTGTCTTCGCGGCTTTTTTGGTTGGTGATTTCTGCGACATGGTCACCCCAGACCTGGTGACCATTCCTCTTTTCCTCATAGCTCGAATGATGGGGTTCTTCTCACTGTTGGCAGCCTTCCGCAGTGCTTCCATATCCACAGTATTGTCCATTTGGCTGTAATGGTGTTGGTACTCTTCCTCAACCTGTCTTCTCAACTTCTCTTCTTCATCGAACATTTCTGCCTCTGCTCGTTTTCGTTCTTCCTCGAATCTCCTTTCTTTTTCGGCCTTAATCCTTGCTTCTTCCAATCTCCTTTCCTCCTCCTCTTTGCGCACCCTTTCCTCTTCCTCGCGCCGCCTTTTCTCGACTTCTTCCTTTCTTTTTCGAATGGCAGCCATTCTTTGGTTGTACTCCTCTTCCAATCTCCTTTCTTCTTCCTCGACCTGCAATGCCTCTTCATCGAGGTGGCTAGAATTGGAGTCCGCAACTTTCGATGAAGAAACACCCCTTGGACTCTCTTGCTTGGACGAACCTGTGTCTGGAATATCAGCGACTATCGGATTTTTGCCGGAGACCGGCGGCGGTTCGTTTAAATTGCCGATGATGGTTTCCGGCGGATGGCTCTCGGCGGTTCTACGGCGGACCGCCGGACGTGTGGGTGCCTCAGGGTTGGTGGTTAGCCTTTTGCTTCTAGCCATTGTTAGGGTTTGGGAAGGGTTTTTCGGTTATGGTTCGTGAGAAATAAAGAAGAAGGAGAGAGGGTAAGTATTTTGAATATTTGGAAGTGAAAGTAGTTTTTAGGAGTTAAGTGGTTTTTGGAATTGAAGAGGTTTTGATTTTCTTTTGGTATTGGAGGGAACGGTTGGGAGAGAGAGAAAAAGAAAAGAAATGATGGTTTTTTTTTCTTGGGACAAGGCAATAGGACATGTGGCAGCAAAAAGGTGACACCTTGTGTAAGAAAAGTTGATGTGTGTCAGCCTTGGGCCCCCTAAAAATTGTCCTATCGTCCGTCAGATTGGAAGTGGGGAACGCAGGGACTTGCCTCTGCCCACTGCGAAGCTTTTTCTTGACTTTTCCTTCAAAAGCTGAAAATCTCTCCTACACACATTAAAACAAACTACCATGCAGAATTAAAAAGACTAAAAATAATAAAAAGGCAGCAAATAACTGAAATAAAATATTTACAAGTGGTTCCGATATTTCTTAACCATAGTGGGGTGGAGAGTGGGATGGAATGTGAGCACTCTCACTCAGAAAATACTTCACTCTCTGCCCATTGACTTTGAACGTTTGACCAGACTGTGGGACTTTAACTCCACTGTTCCAAAGGGACTCACTTTGACAATGGTGTATGGTCCCATCCATCGTGATTTTAGCTTACCCGTAAAGAGTTTAAGACGGGAATTGAACAATAATACATGTTGTCCTTCCATGAACTCCCTATGGTTGATTCTTCGATCATGCCACATCTTGGTCTTTTTTTTGTACAACTTTGCGTTTTCATAGGAGTGATATCGCAACTCCTCTAGTTCATGCAATTTCAAACTCCGCTTAATTCCCACAGCATCCTCACTCATGTTAAGCTCTTTATGGGCCCAAAACGCCTTGTGCTCCAATTCAATCGGTAAATGACAAGCTTTGCCAAAAACTAATTTAAATGGAGACATTCCCATGGGAGTTTTATAGGCCGTTCGGTAGGCCCAAAGAGCATCATCAAGTTTGGTTGACCAATCTTTGCGGTGTGGTTTAACAACTTTTTCCAAAATTTCTTTGATCTCACGGTTTGAAAGCTCGGCCAAACCGTTGGTTTGCGGATGGTATGCGGTGGCCACTCTATGATGTATGTCATATTTAGCAAGGACCGAGGCCATGACTTTGTTTTCAAAATGGGTGCATTCGTCACTAATCAATGCCCGTGGTGTTCCAAATCGAGTAAAAATATTTTTATGCAAAAATTTCACCACGGTATTGGCATCATTAGAATGACACGCAATGGCTTCCACCCATTTTGAAACATAATCTACCGCAACCAAGATATAAAAATTATTATTAGAATTTGGAAAGGGTCCCATGAAATCAATCCCCCAAACATCAAAAAGTTCTACCTCTAAGATGTTGTTAAGAGGCATCTCGTTCCTTTGCGAAATGTTCCCGGTGCGTTGACATTGCTCGCAACTTTTTACAAATTCATAAGAGTCTTTAAACATAGTGGGCCAAAAGTACCCACTTTGCAAGATTTTTGCAGCAGTGCGGTTTCCACCAAAGTGGCCACCGTAGTGGGATGTGTGACAACCATGGAGTATTTGATGTTGCTCACTCCCGTGGATACAACGCCTCAATATTTGGTCCGTCCCTATCTTATACAAGAAAGGTTCGTCCCAAACATATTGTCGTGTATCATGTAAAAACTTTTTAAATGGTTGTCCACTCATCCCATGGGGTTTTAGTCCACTTGCTAAAAAGTTGGCAATGTCAGCATACCAAGGAATATTATTTTCGAGATGTTGGGCTGATAACAATTATTCATCGGGAAAATTCTCTCTGACCGGAGTGGGATCGAAAGTGCCCACTATCTTCTCGAGCCTGGACAAATGGTCAGCTATCTGATTGCTTGTTCCTTTTCTATCAACGATCTCAAGGTCAAATTCTTGCAGCAATAAAACCCACCTAATCAAGCGTGGCTTGGAATCAGCCTTGTTGATCAAGTATTTTATCGCTGCATGATCCGTGTGCACTATGCCCTTCGTCCCTATCAAGTACGACCTGAAACGATCAAAAACAAACACCACCACAAGTAGTTCTTTTTCAGTTACTGTGTAATTAATCTGAGCTTCAATCAGTGTTTTACTTGCATAATAAATGGGGTAAAAAACTTTGTTCTTTTCTGTCCAAGAACAGCCCCCACAGCCCACTCGCTGGCATCACACATCACTTCGAATGGGAGTGACCAGTCAGGAGTGGTCACTATGGGTGCTGTGACTAAGGCTTCCTTGATTGTTTCAAAAGCATCTTGGCATTCTTTCGTAAAAATGAAATCTTTTTCGTGTTGTAACAGGTTGCATATGGGTTTTGTTATTTTTGAAAAATCTTTGATGAACCTCCTATAAAAACCTGCGTGACCCAAGAAACTGCGAATACCTTTTACTGTTGTGGGTTCGGGAAGTTGTGCCACTATCTCAAGCTTGGCTTTGTCAACTTTCAACCCTCTCCTTGAGACACGATGACCTAGGACAATACCTTCTTCTACCATAAAATGGCATTTTTCCCAATTCAAAATAAGGTCGTGGGTCTCACATCTCACTAGGCTTTTCTCTAAATTTCCTAGGCAGTTGTCGAATGATGTCCCTATCACAGAAAAGTCTTCCATAAAAACTTGTATGGTGTCCTCAATCATGTCGGTGAAAATGGCCATCATACAACGTTGGAAAGTGGCTGGGGCATTACACAATCCAAATGGCATCCTCCGGAATGCCAAAGTACCGTAGGGACAAGTAAAGGTGGTCTTTTCTTGGTCCTCGGGGGCGATGTGGATTTGGTTGTATCCGGAGTATCCATCTAGAAAACGGTAAAATTCCTTTCCCGCTAACCGATCAAGCATTTAGTCGATGAAAGGTAGGGGAAGTGGTCTTTCTTAGTGGCCAAGTTGAGTTGTCTATAGTCCATGCATATCCTCCACCCCGTTACAGTTCTAGTGGGAATGAGCTCGTTCTTTTCGTTCTTTACTACGGTCGTCCCTCCCTTTTTAGGGACACATTGGACGGGGCTCACCCAACTACTACTAGCAATGGGATAGATAATACCGGCATCTAACCACTTCAAAACTTCTTTCTTAACTACCTCTTTCATGATGGGGTTCAACCTTCTTTGAGGTTGAACTTTCCCAGGGTGGTCACTCTCCAAGTTAATCTTATGTTGACAGAGGGAGGGGCTAATACCTCGAATGTCTGCTATGGTCCAACCAATTGCCTTCTTATGCTTTATCAACAAATCGATCAGAAGTTGTTCTTGTTTCTCACTAAGTTTAGAAGAGATAATAATGGGAAGTGTATTATTCTTAGCGAGATAAGCATATTTCAAGTGGGAAGGCAATGGTTTAAGCTCTAACTCGGGAGGTTGTTCTATTGAAAGGGGTTGAACATCTCTATCCTTAAAGTCTAGAGGTTCAAAGGCTACCACTATTTTGTTACACTCATCCTCAAAAGTGTCGTCACTCTCAAGGTCGGAGTGCTCACTCTCACTCCCCATTGTGGGCACTGTACTTCCCACTGTGGGCACTGTATCAAGACTGTAGGATCCATAAATCGAACTTAAAGCAAAGTAGTCTTCGGTGTCTATATACTTAAGGGACTTGAAGACATTAAATGTCTATATACTTAAGCAGACTCCTTTGTGTACATCAATCAAAGTTCGTCCGGTTGCAAGAAACGAACGTCCTAAGATGATTGGGATTTCTTTATCAGCCTCATAATCTAGAACTAGAAAATCGGCGGGGAAGATAAATTTATCCACTTGGACCAAGACGTCTTCTATTTTTCCCTTGGGGTAGGCAATGGACCGATCGGCTAGTTGTAATGTCACGGTTGTGGGTCTAGCCTTTCCAATACCTAACTTGTTAAAAATGGACAGTGGCATCAAATTGACACTAGCTCCCAAATCACAAAGTGCTTGACCTACTTCTTGTCCTCCTATTGTGCATGGAATGGTGAAACTACCCGGGTCTTTCAACTTAGGTGGAATCTTGCTAGTAAAGAGGGCACTACATTCTTCGGTCAAAGCCACAGTCTCAAACTCACCCAACTTTCTTTTTTTGTTCAAAATATCCTTTAAAAATTTAACATAGCTTGGCATTTGCTCGAGAGCTTCTACCAAGGGTATGTTAATGTGAAGCGGTTTAAAAATGTCTAAGAATTTTTTAAATTGAACATCGACATTTTTAGGCTTCATTCTGTCAGGAAAAGGTATGCTTCGTGGATCAATTTGAGTTTGCTGTGGTATTGGCTTTGGAACAGTAGGTTTTGGAACAGGTCCAAAAGTGGGAAGGTCAGGGATGTCGTTCCCCACTGTGGGGATGACAGTGACTTGAGGAGTGCCCACTGTGGGAGTTACAGTGGGTATTTGAGGCGAATCATCAGACTCGAAAACGATATCTTTCAGATCCTTTCCACTCCTCAGTGTTATGGACTTGACATGTTCAGATCCTATCACCTTAGCATGTTCGGTGTCACTAGGTAATGTCCCTGGTGGTCTATTCTTAACTTCGACAGCTAATTGTCCTACTTGGGTCTCTAAATTCCTAATGGCTGCTTGAGTTTGATTCATGAAACCCTTGAGAATTGATTCAATCGATTGTTGAACCTCGGCTGGTTGATTGGATCGTGGTTGGTATGGTTGTGAGGACTGCCCTTGGTGAAAGTTCTGTGGGTGCTGCCCACTGTGATGTGGGGACTGCCTACTGTGATGTTGCTGAAATCCAGGGGGATTGTGTGGTCTTTGCTGGGCATGACTCGCCCTGTGGGGTTGGAGTTCTGGATTACCAACCCAAGAGAAATTTGGGTGATTTCTCCAACCTGGATTATAAGTCTGTGAGTATGGGTTGTTTCTCGGATTTGTTCCTAGAACATTAACGGCTTCGGGATTTGCTGGACAATAGTCAAAAAGATGCTCCTCTCCACAGAGGGAGCAGTTTTTGGCTAGATGAGTTGCAGAATTGACTTGGCCTCTATTTTGGTTCAACACGATTTTTGTTAAGGCCACTAACTGTGCATTCATGGTTTTGAGTGTCTCGGAATCGATGGTGTTGGTCTTTGGTACTATTGCTCTAGGATTGGACCACTCGGTATTGTTGTTGGACACTTTTTCTAAGATTTGATGTCCTTCATTGTAGGTTTTACTCGTGAATGTTCCACCGGCTGTTGCATCTAAGATGATTTTGACTGCATTGGAAAGACCATTGTAAAAGGTCTCCAATTGGATGCAATGTGGGATGCCATGATGTGGGCACTTTCGAAGTAAATCTTTAAATCGTTCCCATGCATCCGAAACAGCTTCATCTTCTTCTTGCCTAAACAAAATTATATCATTTCGAAACCTTACATTCCTCGTTGGAGGAAAGTATTTTTGCAAAAATTTATCGGCAAGTTCTTGCCAAGTGGTTATCGAGTGAGGTGCATTCGAGTTCAGCCATGACTTTGCCTTATCCCTTAGTGAAAAAGGGAAAAGTCTTAGTCTTAACGCTTCATCACTCACACCTTGTAACTGAAAGAAATCGGTCATTTCCAAGAAAGATTTTAAGTGCGAGTGCGAATCCTCAGATGGTGATCCTCCAAACTGACCCATGGCTTGGATCATTTGAAACATCACCGGTTTGAGTTCAAAATGAGTTGCAACTATGTTGGGTCTTAAAATTCCGGAGCTCAAATCACCAACTCCGAAAGTAGCGTAGTCCCGTATTTTTCGATCTTTGCTATCGACAATCGTCACTGTGGTCTCCACTATAGGTGGTGGTATTGCTGCCATGTTTACAGTGGGGATCACAGGGGGTTGTCGATTTGTGTTCTTGTTTTTACGTCTTCTTCGAAAAGTTTTCTCTATTTCAAGATCGATTGGTACCAAAGGTTCGTGTTGTTGCCGTGGCATGCAACACGAACAGCTTAGAAAAACGAGTTACTCGGGCTCGAACAAAAACTAATGTCTTGAGATTTAAAATCACGCCAGTTCCCGGCAACGGCGCCAAAAACTTGTTACGTGCGAAATATGTGTTTTAATCGCAGAGGGTTGCAAACTGTCCACAGTGGGAAGTGCAAGTGTACACTGTCCACTATGATCGTCACAGCAAGTAATAGTTGGTAAAATACCATAATCGAATCCACAGAGACTGGGCAACCAAGACAATACGGTTCTCATGAGCTCCTTTTACAGGTTTCAAAAACAGAAGAAGCAATATTTTGGTTTGTTCGGTGAAATAGCTACTTTAACGATTTTACTAGGGTTTAAAAGGAGGAATGTAGGTTAGATTTTCCCTAGATTTTATACTAAATACTTGGTCCTAAAAGTGATCCTTGTATTCGAGATGGGCATTTTTGCTAGAAAAGTCCGGTTACAAAATACTCACACCCTTAGATAAAAATCCCATACTCTTAGTATTTATTGTTTTGTCAATGGTAATCTCAGAAATGGACCTTTTCAGGTCTCGATGGAATGTGTAGAGACAAATACTCTAAGTGTTTTTAATACACAAATTAGCTTGCCTACTACTCCAGTGGATTGAGATTAGCTCACTGTGCCGACCTCACTTTCGTAAGTGTCATAAGAATTCTTTCGAATCCCCTAGCATCATTCAAGCTCGTGTCACTACGTTCTACTTATTTCTAAGTTAAGAACTAGACTTTAGATCCTAGCAAGTGATCGGCTTGTTCGCATCCTTGGGTAAAAATGGAGAATGAATGACCAAAACAACAAATATTCTAAGTATAAAGATTACTCAAGCATTTTTAATAAAATCCAGGTACTTCTCCTTCCTACATCCCAAATGATGTTTAGCCCATAATTAAAGTAAAGAAAATAAGAGAGTAGAAGTTGCACATAATTAAACTGAAAGTGACTTGAATTGAACTCACAGTGGGGAACGAGAAGTCGTCCCTGTCACTGTGTACTTCGAACTACAATTAAACTAAGAAATTAAGATACAAAATTTTAAAGCTAGCTACTGCAGTAAATGAAAGACTAACACTAATGTAGTTGTTGAGAGAATTTAAAACTAAGCCAAGCATGTCATAAATGGCACCCAAGTGCTCATTTATATACTAGGAGAAAGAGTTGGGTATTACACAAAGAGGTGGGTTTATCTAATGGGTAAAGACTGCAGTATTATGGTAGAATTCAGCACTTTTCCTGCCATTTGAACCTTATAAACTCCAGAATAGTTGCATCCCAACTACTAGTTTCTTTTGTTTTCTTGCTCTGCTCGAATAGTGGGAAACCGGAGTGGGCACAAAAGTGGTTACTGCAGGATAAATCGTGAAAAACACCCAAATTCCTCCAAATAATTTATTAAAGACTATGGTTCACTCTTTTTGCTCATTTTCGAGAATTGTTCCAAGAATGGGGGTTTTTAGAAGCTGAATGGCTAAAATTGACAAAATAAAATAGAAAATTCAAGGAAATAATAATTCTAAAAATAGAGTTATCAAAATGCTAATTTAAAAGACAAAGGCAAAAATCTTTCAATAGCACCTAAGGACTTAAGGGCCAAATTATCTGAACTTCAGTCTCAGTTTGATCAGTGTATGAATGAGAAAGCAGAAATTGTTTATCAATGTTCCGCTCTCCAAATTCAGCACAAGGAATTTGTCGCTAAAATTCTTGATCTTGAAACCAAACTCCATAAAAGAGGTCAAACTGATCAGACCATCCATATGAATAAACCTAAGGAGTTCACGTACTTCAACAAAGAATGGGGAATTGGATACGATAACCCACATTATTTGAAAAAGGGTATATCCAAAAGACCCATATTGTATGATTTTGCTTGTTTTGGAATAGATAACATATATCCGGAATATGTGATAAAATAGACTGGTCCTCTTGAACCTGAAAAGGAAGAGGAAATTGAGGAATACAAGCGCGCACATACGTCTCACATAAAAGCCTTTAAATTATTCCTATCAGAAAAATAAGAAGTACACAAACATATTCTCGCTAATAATCCCTCCGTCCCAAAATAAACATTCACAAGGAAGAAGTCGGTTTTAGAAACGTGTCATCGTTGCATTTTTAATTAACTAATTGATAATTTTACCCTTGATAAAGGAGAGAAGGAATGAATTGGAAATCAGATGCCTATTTTTGAAAGTGAACACTTATTTTTAGATAAATTAAAATAAAATGAGAGTATTTATAATAATTTTTTTGCCCTGGGTCCAAGGTCATGAGTTCAAATCACATAAACACGAGGCCTATTTTAATCTAACAGTTTCACTCAACATGGCTTCGGTTTTAATTCCACTTTTTCCGGTTTTTGAAACCATACAAATTACGAACGTCATTTTCGACATTTAGCTAAGGTTGCCGACGTACCTTGACTCCCGGTGGAGTGTTTCCAGGTTTAGCTGTAGTCATGCTCCCAAAGAGACTGACACCTGAATTGAACTTTGGCTTCTTTTCCGCCGGTTTTAAAAATTGGAACAAACACATAGCAATCTGGTAGTAATCCAGAAGAAGAAATTGGTAATACATGAGTCTCTTATGTTTCGTTATCATATGAAATACACCTTCATCCCTTATTCAAGAAAAATTAGAATCCATTTATTCGAGGGTTGTTTACACCGTTTTGGGGAGGGATTGAATCCAGATTAGTGGTTTCGCTAACACATTGAGAATGCTTTCTTTCTGTGATTTTTTTTTATTAATTTGGGACCAAAGTAGTACTTGTTTGTGGAACTCGGTTTGTAATTTTTTATTCTTGTTGCAGGTACCGGATCCAACTTCTAATCAACATGAAGATAAACAAAATCCTAAGAAGAGAAAGAAGAATTATATAATTGTTAATGAATTACAGAACCCGAAGCATATGAGGAGCAGCTTTAAAAAAATCTAATATAATAAAGAACTAGTAGTGATACGTTTATCATTGGTATTTTTATTCCTTATGATGTATTACTATTAATTTAATTGTTTGATGTTTTTGAATTAATTGTTATATTAAACTTTTTTAAAGATTTATTTATTATTTTGGCACACATTAGTAAGTAGTTTATGACCACATTTTAGTTATTTGGTGTGACCGAAAGGCAGCCAATAGCCACGGTTCTACAATTTAAAAAACCATATATATATATATATATATATTATCAAGAATTGGCTACGGTGGATATAAAATGTGTGGCTGAAAATAGTTTATTGTCACAGTTTTAGTTATTTTGTGTGACCAAAAGACAATAATTAGCAACGGTTATTATAATTCAATGTAACCGTACATCATGAATCGGCCACGCTTACTATGAAATTTGTGTGACTATAACTACTTTATTGTCATGGTTTGGTTATTTCATGTGACAAAATGGTAACCAATGGCCACGGTATTAATAATTCACTGTAACCGTATGTAATGAAATGGCCACAGTTAATGTAACATTTGTGTGGCTATAAGTAGTTTATGGTCACGGTTTTAGTTTACTCATGTGACCAAAAGGTCTCTAATAGCCACGTTTAATATGAGTTTGCGTGGCGATAAGTAGTTTATAGCCATGGTTTTAGTTTACTCATGTGACTATGAGTTTGTGTGGCCATAAGTAGTTTATGGTCATGGTTTTAGTTTACTCATGTGACCAAAAGGTCTCTAATAGCCACATTTAATATGAGTTTGTGTGGCTATAAGTAGTTTATGGTCACGGTTTTAGTTTACTCATGTGACCAAAATGTCTCTAATAGCCACGTTTAATATGAGTTTGTGTGGCGATAAGTAGTTTATAGCCACGGTTTTAGTTTACTCATGTGACCAAAAGGTCTCTAATAGCCACGTTTAATATGAGTTTGTGTGGCAATAAGTAGTTTATTGCCACGGTTATAGTAAAAATGCTCCAATACCTTAGATATTAGATACGTTTATAGCCACGGTTTTTAGGCTATGGCTATGGTTTTTTATTTGATACGGTGACACATTTTAAACGTGGCGAAAAGGTATCAATGGTCACACAAGAATAGGCTACGGTTTGATTGAAAAAAAATTGTGGCTAAAGGCTTATGGCCACGGTTTTTAACCGTGGCAAATATGAGTTTTTTGTACTAGTGCCTGTACACGCGCGGATGGGGAGTCTGCTTGGGCCTCGTTGGCGAAAGGGGAGTCGGCTTGGGCTCCGATCGCAGATGCTATTGTTGATGGAATTGGTCTATGAACATTGTGCAAATACCCATGTGTGATTTTGAATTGTCTGATGGGCCTTATGGCGGATTAACCATTGCTTTATATGAAACGATTTGTTTAAACTGTTTTTGAGAGGGAATTCACTAGACCTCATGGTCTAACCCTCGCTTTCCAAAACCAAAACCATTTTCAGGTAAGAGGATTAGTGGTGTCTCTTCCAAGGGTAAGGACTTGAGATGAAGATTTCAAGGATAGATCACTATAGCAATTATATGTAGTTTTAGACATCTCGGCTGTGAAAGTGTGTTTCCGCTGCCAAATTTTGAAAACTCTGTACTAATTTGAGATGTAGTGGGACCCCTTTTTAGGCTTAATTTTATTTATGTTGTGTTATGGGTTTTGGGATGTTACAAATGGTATGAAATCCATAGTGTAGGGAATTTAGGTGACCGGAATGGCCTAAACTTAAACTATACGATGAGACACAATCGAGATATAGGGTGTCTATAAGAAAGATCACTCTAGGTGCACTAATGATAGGGTAGTGTGGACTGTCATGTAAGGTAAATTTGAAATTTCATCTGGCCAATGTAATTGCAAATTTACAGGTACATGTATGTGCTTAAATTGTCTTATTATGTGAAGCTGTTGGTTGAGTGAGCAATCCCAACAAATGAAGCCCTTGAGGATAGACCGGTGAACCCTCTAAGGCAAGCGACAACTCGTGGGAGGGGAAGGGGTCGTGGAGGGGGACGGGGAAAGACGCTCCAAAGGGCTACCACCTAAGTAGATGGAACCAACGTGAGGACCCAAGTACGAAAGACGACTCGTGTGGCCCATCGAGCAAGAAGTGTGGAGATCTCAATTGAGCGGGAGGTGTCTCAATAGGAAAGTTCAGCTACCGTATGGGATATGAATCAATCTAGAGGGCGTTGACGAGGCCGCACCTAACCCTTTGTAACTCAAGAGACGTTAGTTACTGAAATGGGGAAATTACAAGAAGCATTGCAGGCCTTGAGGGCTCATCAAGAGAATTCGGCCTCTGGGGTGAAGAGAAAAGTGGAAGCATGGAGGGCTCAGAGATGTCTAGCCCGCCCATGACAAGGATAGGTAGTCGTTCTCAATCGAGCACATTGGTGGTGAATGAGTCGGCAACTAAAAGGTGCAACTACAAGGCGTTCTCCTCGTGCAAGCCTCCTACGTTTAAAGGGGAATGCGACCCGATTTTAGCAATGAAGTGGATCAAGGAGATGGAACTTGTTTTCGAAACTTGTAAGCGTGCTGATGGAGACAAAGTGATGTTTGCTTTGTCTATGTTGAAGTCGGATGTTGTCTTCTGGTGGGATGCTGAGACTGGTGGGAAAGGATCGTCTGCGGCTCGGAATATGACTTGGGAGATGTTTGTTGGGATGTTTAAGGCTCAATTCTACCCGCTGGCAGCAATCAAGGAATTGGAAGAGGAGTTCTTGAGGTTGGAACTGGGGGAGATGATCGTGAGAGAGTATACCTCCAAGTTTTTGGAGAAATCTCGTTTTGCGGAATTGAACGTGCCGACTGGAGAGCGTCGTGTGGAACGATAGATTATGGGTTAAAGAGTAGTATCTAGGAGTTGGTTTCGACAAGGAACCCTACCACTTTCCAAGCGGCAATTAATGCGGCTGAACTGACTAAGAAAAAAAAGAACCGCCAAGTGACCGAAAGAGTCGGGAAAAAGAGGAAATGGGATGGACCAAGAGGCGAAGCAAGGAATGGGAAGACCGTTAAACCGGTAATTCGTAGGAATCATGGAGCGAGAGAAAAACCGTGTGGGAAGTGCCGTCGTGTTCATCGGGGAGATTGCATGTCAGACCCTAGATCTTGTTACCGGTGTGGGTTGTCGGGTCATTTGTCGAAAGACTGTCCGAGTGGAAAGTCATGTTTCCAGTGTGGATCGACTGATCATATGCAGTATGATTGACCACAGTTAAAGAAAGGAGGACCAACGTAGTTTGGGGATTGCCAAGGGAGCAAAGGAGAGGAGAAAAGGTCGAAACCGGCACGTCCGAAGGGACGTGCATTTCGTATGACAACAGTGGCGGCGGAGGAGACTCCGGATGCCGTGACAGGTACATTTCTGGTGAACTTTTTATGTGCCAAGGTGTTATTTGATTCGGTAGCGAATCGTTCCTTCATGTCTCATGATTTTGTGAAATTCTTGAGGGTGAAACCTAAGCGTATAGAATGGATATTAGAAGTAGAGACCGCCGATGATAATCAGGTGTTTATTAGAGATGCGGTTGAAGATTTGGTCATAGATGTAGAAGGGAGTTTGGTGCCGATGCAGTTGTACCCGATGACGATGGGGGAATTTGATATAGTGCTTGGCATGGATTGGCTAGCGAGGAACACCACCAATATCGTATGCAATAAGAAGTTGATTCGTGTTCAGTTACCCGATAAGGGAACGGTAGTGATTTATACGAATTGGAGGGATAGGAGCACTATCCTTATCTCTATGATTAAGGCTACTAGGTGTTTGAGGAAAGGGTGTCAGGGCTACTTAGCCTATGTAGTGGATGCTAAGAAGGAAAAGCGTGGGGTAGAGGTGGTGCTGGTAGTGAGTGAGTGTAACATCCCCAGCCCACCGTACACGATATTGTCCGCTTTGCGCATACCCTCTGCATAACAGCATGCCGGTACCGCTCACGGTTTTGTTCCTGCCCACACAGGCATACGCGGGACGCACCCAGACCGCACCCAGTGACAGGCAAAAGGCCTCATGCAAGGAAGGTATCCATCCACCCTTATAAGGAGGACTTCGTTCCCCCTCCTAGCCGATGTGGGATCTCACAATCCACCCAACTATGTGGGATCAGCATCCTCGCTTACACATCGACCCGGTGACCGGCTCTGATACCATTTTGTAACATCCCCAGCCCACCGTACACGATATTGTCCGCTTTGCGCATACCCTATGCATAACAGCATGCCGGTACCGCTCACGGTTTTGTTCCTGCCCGCACAGGCATACGCGGGACGCACCCAGACCGCACCCAGTGACAGGCAAAAGGCCTCATGCAAGGAAGGTATCCATCCACCCTTGTAAGGAGGACTTCGTTCCCCCTCCTAGCCGATGTGGGATCTCACAGTGAGTACCTGGAGGTGTTTTCAGATTACTTGACGAGCCTACCTCCAGATCGTCAAATTAAGTTTCGTATCGATTTGGTGCCCGAAGCCACTCCAATAGCTCGTGTGCCATATAGATTAGCACCTTCCGAAATGAAGGAGATGATGTCACAACTGCAAGAGTTGTTAGATACCTGTAACACCCTAAAAATCAAGGCAAATTTAAACCTGAACAAAAAGGGTTTACGTATCTAATATCCATAATATATTCATTCATAAAGATTGGAAATAGTGACAAAATTCAGATTACATTAAAGGATCACTAAATGACAACTTATTAATCTAAACCATTCATACATGATTCTAGATTATCTGAGTTGTCTAAAGGATCTCCAAAAGACTATCGGATCTTCAAAAGATATTTACATCCAAACTTGTCACCACCATATAATCTCCACTCATCCTGTTACTTCCCCGAGCTCGGACCTGGTAAGAAAATTTTATTTTAAAAGGATTAGGCTAACGCCTAGTGAGAACATCCAGTTTCAAAAATAATACTTTTAGAAATTAATGTAAACAAGACATAACAACCCTGATTTACCATCATTCTTACCATATGTATAAACATCTTGCGATGACGGGATCATACCCGATTCCATGAATATGACAAACACTGAGTCAGTCATGACATCATGTTTATGAGCCCACTACGAATCTCCACAGATTCTAGATCATTGCTCATATCCAAGAAATTACAATTAGTCCATGCCTATTTTTTGGAAAGGAAGTAGAGATTACAATTAAGCCATGCCTATCTCTTTCCTTCCTATAGAAATCGGGAATTACGATTAGTCCACGCCTATACCACGATTTCACATCTCAATATGAAATGGGAATTACGATTAGTCCACGCATATTCCTCATTTCACCTAAACGGGAATTACGATTAGTCCACGCCTATTCCACGTGTTCATATAATACTAGGGCGTATGGATCCATTACACATTTTCGTACTAGTGCAGGTTATTGCTTAATATAAATCATTTCAAATAAATAGAATGAAATTAAGCAAAGCCCTTAATTCCAAAGATAAACCAATTCTTATTTCGTATAATTTATTCATCAAAATTTATCCGGGAAACATCCCATCATAAAAGGTACCATACCATAATTTGAATGTATTTTTAAAAGGTAAGGTAAGAATGAACTCACCTGGTAGCAACAACGTCACTCTTACTTCACTTCTTAAAATTGTAAGGATTTCTGCCACCAACTCCACAAAGTCTGAAATAACCAATTACATATTGTACTTGTATCAATTCTACTGAATAGGACTCTAAAAGACTAAGACTCCTAAATAACCCAAAATTCCATTACTTATCGCAACCCAAAGGAAATGCATCTTCACTTGTCGCAACCCACTATTTGCGACAACACTTGTCGCAATCCACTGCTTGCGACAATCATATTTGTCGCAACTAACTACTTGCGACATCCTGACTTATCTCAACTCAAAGAAACCTCAAAGCTATTTGTCGCAACCCAAAGCTTGCGACAATCACACTAATCGCAACCAACTGTTGCGATATGCCCACTTATCGCAACCAACTGTTGCGAAATACTCACTTATCGCAACCAACTGTTGCGACAAGCCTATTTATCTCAACCAATAGAAATCGTAATTAAGCCAAAAATGATACTTTTAAGCCATGACTGATTCTATAAACTTGCAGATATGCTTAAGACTACTAGTAGAAGAGACTAATAAACTCAGATTTCTCATATCTTTCAAAAACACCATAACCCAATTCTAAACTGAAAGGATTCATCTCTATATATATACATAAACATAATTGTAAATAGAAACATACCTTCAATCTGCCAATTACACCTTTAATTTACTACAGAACTTCAGCCCCTTCTTCAAATTAAATCCCTGATTTCTTTCTTCTCTCTCTCTCTTTCTCTCAGTTTCGGTTCTTTCGTACAACACACACACACACAAAGACCAAAGAAAGTAATTCTCTTTATAAAAGAGATATGAAAATATCTCATTTCATTCCAGGAGGCGGTGGAATAAAGCGGGTTTCACCACTTTAACCAAATCAACCCCACACATTGTTCAAATGGCAAATTTCACCCTCCAACTTATAAATTAAAATTTAAGCTTGCCCCTTAATTTAATAACTCCTAAAAACAAATAACATAACTTATTCGGGGATAAACTCTAAAATTAATCTATCAAATAATTATACTCAATTTCTTCAATAAAACCAATTGTAACACTTTATATAAAAATCGAGGTGTTACAAATCTCCCCAACTTGAAAATGATTTCGTCCCCGAAATCAAAGCTAGGTAAATAAATGAGGATATCTAATCTTCATATCCTCTTCCCCTTCTAACGTCACGTTAGCACCTCTGTGATGCTTCCACTTTACTTTTAACATAATCACATCTTTATGTTGTAGCTTCTTAATCAATCTTTCTAAAATTGCTTCCGGTTCTTCCACACAACGACTCTTCTCATCCACTCTAATAACAGAAAGTGGTATTATATCATTTTCTTCGGCTAGACATTTTCGAAGATAACAAACATGTATTGTGGATTCCTTCCAATTCAGGTGGAAGATCCAACTGATATGCTTGCAGTCCAACTCTTTTAGTTATGGTGAAAAGTCCTAGAAAACGAGGACGCAACTTTCCACGTTTACCAAACCTTATCACACCTTTCCACAGGGATACCTTACGCATTACACGCTCCCCAACTTGGAACTCTTTCGGCCTTCTTTTTGGATCGGCGTAACTCTTTTGTCGATCTTGAGCCGCTTTCATATGCTTCCGAATCTCTTTCACTTTATCAGCCATTTATTGAACAAGTTCAGGACCGAAAAATTGTTTTTCTCCAGCTTCTAACCAACGTACTGGAGTTCTACATTTCCGTCCATACAAAGCTTCGAAAGGTGCTCGTCCAATACTAGAATGATAACTATTGTTATACGCAAACTCTACCAAAGTAAATGCGTGTCCCAGTTACCTCCAAAGTATAATACACTTGACCTGAGCATATCTTCCAAAGTCTGAATGGTTCTTTCACTTTACCCGTCCGTTTGTGGATGGTAAGCAGTGCTCAAATTTACTCTCGTACCCAATTCTTCTTGTAGCGACTGCCAAAACCCTGAAGTAAACCGGCTATCACAATCAGAAACTATAGACACAGGTATACCATGTCTTGAAACCACTTCGTCAATATAAAGCTTCGCTAACTTGTCTATCGGTGATGCTTCTTTCATTGCCAAGAAATGAGCACTCTTAGTCAATCGATCCACGATTACCCATTTAGTATCGTTACCCTTTGACGTTCTTGGTAATTTCGTCACAAAATCCATAGTAATTTTATCCCATTTCCATTCTGGAATCTCCAAAGATTGTAAACTTTCGTAGGGCCTTTGATGTTCAGCTTTCACTAACGAACATGTCACACACTTTTCTACAACTCGTGCCACATATAACTTCATAGCTGGCCACCAATAGTGTAACTTCATATCCCTATACATCTTAGTACTTCCAGGATGTATAGAATACTTAGATTTGTGGGCGTCTTCGAGAATCAACTCCCGATTTCCTCCCACGTTTGGCACCCAAACACAGCCTTGGAACAGTTTAACCCCACAACTATCTTTAGTCAGTTGAAGACGCTGTTTGATCATAACTTCGTCTTTCAAATTTTCTTCTAATAAAGCTTCCGCTTGTGCCATTTTTATTCTTTCAATCAGACTTGATGTCACATCAATTATGGCGTTAGTTAGTTTCAAGCACCCACTATATTCCTTTCTACTTAAAGCATCAGCCCCAACATTTGCTTTATCGGGATGGTAATGCAATTCACAATCTTAGTCTTTAAGTAGTTCTAACCAAAGCCGCTGCCTCATGTTCAACTCTTTCTGATCAAAGACATGCTTCAAACTATTATGATCAGTGAAGAGAGTGCACTTTGTACCATATAGATAATGTCGCCACAATTTCATTGCAAACACTACCGCTGCAAGTTCTAAGTCATGGGTAGGGTAATTCTTCTCATGTTCTCTGAGCTGTCTTGATGGGTAAGCAATCACTTTTCCGCGTTGCATCAACACACACCCCAAACCCATCTTTGACGCATCACTATAAACGACTAAGTCCTCCGTTCCTTTCGATAGTGCAAGAATAGGAGCTTCACACAGCTTCTGACGTAGTGTTCTGAAAGCTGACTCTTGCTTTTCAGTCCATAAAAACTTGACATTCTTTTGAGTCAACATGGTCAATGCAGAAGCAATCTTTGAGAAGTTTTTGATAAACCTCCGGTAGTGACCTGCTTGACGCAAGAAACTTCTTATTTCTGACGCGTTCTTCGGTGTTTCCCAGTTCGTCATTGCTTCTATCTTTGCCGGATCTACTTTGACCCCTTCCGAAGTAATTACATGGCCAAGAAATTGTACTTCTCTTAACCAAAATTCACATTTTGAAAATTTTGTGTACAACTTCTCCTTCCTTAGAACTTCCAAGACTTCAGGAAGGTGGTATTCATGATCGGCTTCATTCTTTGAATACACAAGTATGTCATCAATGAACACGATGACAGACTTGTCTAAAAATGGTCGACACACTTTGTTCATCAGATCCATGAACACAGCTGGAGCATTTGTCAACCCAAATTGCATCACAAGAAATTCGTAATGCCTGTATCTCGTTCTAAACGTTGTCTTGGGAATATCTTCATCTCTTACTCGTACTTGATGATAACTCGACCTCAAATCAATCTTTGAAAAGCCTCCCGCACCTTGGAGTTGATCAAACAAATCATCAATCCTTGGAAGCGGATACTTATTCTTAATTATTCAGCTCCCTATAGTCGATGCACATTCTCATAGTGCCATCCTTTTTCTTAACAAATAATACCGGAGCTCCCCAAGGTGAAGAACATGGTCTAACAAATCCTTTGTCAAGCAGCTCTTGTAACTGAGACATCATCTCTTTCATTTCAGCTGGAGCTAAACGATATGGCGCACGCACGATCGGTGCCGCTCCAGGAACAAGGTCAATTCGAAATTCCACTTGTCGTTCAAACGGTAGACCTGGAAGATCATCAGGGAATACATCTGGGAATTCTCGTACTACCCTTATGTCTTCCACTTGTTTCTTTTCTGCCTTCACATCTAGAACATATGCTAAGTAGGATGAACATCCTTTTACCAAACATTTACGCGCCTTTGCAACAGAAATCAACGGAACTTCCCCTTTTCTCTTCTCCCCAAATATGAATACATCACCATTGTCAGGCATAGGAATCTGGATTAATTTCTTTGCACAAATTATTTATGCCTGGTTGATTGTCAGCCAAACCATACCCACAACTAAATCAAACCCCCCCCAATTTCCATCAACGTCAAGTCGATCGGAAATTTCTTTTACTCTATCAAAATCAGACAACCCTCAAGTGTTTCCCGAACTAAGACTTGACCCCCGTTAGCTATCTCGACTACTAAGGCATCTTCCAAGGTAGTGACATGCATAGCTAACTTGTGATAGAACAATTTTGATACAAATGATAGATTGGCGCCACAATCAAATAATATTCGTGCGGGAATAGAATTAACGAGAAATGTACCGGAAACAACATCTTTTGATTCTTTGGCTTCATCAGCCGTCATGTGAAATGCACGACCCGTCGGCGTGGAAGCATTTGGTTTCTTTCCCTGGTCTCCACCCTTCTTCAACTTTGGGCAATCTCTGCGGAAATGACCTGGTTGTTTACACTCGAAGCATGTTGACCCTTGAATCGGACAGTTACTCAAAGTATGTCCACTTTTTCCACACTTATAGCATTCCGGTGTGGTCACTCGACATTGACCATAATGCTTATTTCGACACTTCGGGCACCAATTCGGCTCCCAACGAGACTCATAGCGAACATTTCTGCCAAACGATTTAGATTTCTGAGAAGACTCTGACCGACCTTCCCATTTTCGTTTCTCTCCTCCCTGAACCTTTTCCTCTTTGTCTTTGGCATACACTTCCTCTATCAATTTCACTTCCTTAATTGTTTCTCTCAGTGTCGAGGCTTTAGAATTTCGCACCCGGGACATCATGTTTGCTGGTAAGCCCTTCAGATAGGCTTTAATCTTTTCCTTCTCAGTTGGAGCCACATGCCCCACCGGATTCAACTTTTCCATGAATGAATGAGTGTACTCCCGAACAGAAGAAGTACCCTTCTTAAGAGTTCGGAACTCTTCTTCAATTCTATCCATTTCATTTTCGTTACAATATTCTTCAAAAATCTTTTTCTTAAACGACTCCCACGTCATGGCAGCCAAGACTGGAGCTGTTACAGTCGACGTTACAATATTCCACCAGGTTAAAGTGTTGCCTCGTAACACTTGAGAACCGAATCCGACCTTTGATTCCTCGTCACATTCACAAGCTCGAAAAGCTTGTTCCATTTCTCTAAGCCAGTTCATGCATGCTATCGGATTGTCTACTCCAGTAAACTCAGGAGGTTTGCAACTCAGAAATGTTTTGTAAGAGCAGACTCTTTCTACCCTCTTGTTAACATTCATAATTGGCATACGAGGTGGAGTTACTACTCCTGTACCTGTCTCCGGTCGTTGTAAATCAGTACTTCGGTCATTTAACGCTTTCATGAACATCTCGGATTGTTGTGTCAGTGATGTATTCATTGCTCGCATCATATTTTCCATCATGCAAGATTCCATTGTAGACTCCGTTGTTACCGGATTAGAGGTACCGGTACTCGTTCTTTGCGCTTGACTTTCCATTCCTCCTATTAGAGGTGGCCTCGGCGGACTTTCGTGTGTTCCACCCATTTCAGGTTGCTTTTCCAACCCCCAATCAATTACTGCCCTATCTTCCGAAGAATTAGGGGATCTGGTTGGTGTATTCACCATCGTTCTGTATTTAACGCAAGAAAATGACCATAAGAAATGGTTACATGTACTCAAACACAAGAAACGTACTTTAACGTTCATTAGTCACTGTAATAATTTAGAAACAAGTATGCTTGTGTAACAATATATACATAATAAAGTAGCTAATTGAAATTGTGAACATATTATACATGACAATCCTCGTTACCATCGTTACAGTGCTTAATTCACGTATTTCCGTTGACTCTAAGACTATCCCGTCTTAGTGCTCCTACCCATATCTCACAAATCATATCTTAATTCATCTCAGCTTAAGTCTAGGTATCTCACTATCATACATAGTTCACTTAAACTAATGCTCTGATACCATATTGTAACACCCTAAAAATCAGGGCAAATTTAAACCTGAACAAAAAGGGTTTACGTATCTAATATCCATAATATATTCATTCATAAAGATTATAAATAGTGACAAAATTCAGATTACATTAAAGGATCACTAAATGACAACTTATTAATCTAAACCATTCATACACGATTGTAGATTATCTGAGTTGTCTAAAGGATCTCCAAAAGACTATTGGATCTTCAAAAGATATTTACATCCAAACTTGTCACCACCATATACTCTCCACACATCCCGTTACTTCCCCGAGCTCGAACCTTGTAAGAAAATTTAATTTGAAACGATTAGGCTAACGCCTAGTGAGAACATTCAGTTTAAAAAATAATACTTTTAGAAATTAATATAAACAAGGCATAACAACCCTGATTTACCATCATTCTTACCATACGTATAAACATCTTGCGATGACGGGATCATACCCGATTCCATGAATATGACAAACACTACGAATGTCCATAGATTCTAGATCATTGCTCATATCATGACATCATGTTTATGAGCCCACTACGAATCTCCATAGATTCTAGATCATTGCTCATATCCAAGAAATTACAATTAGTCCATGCCTATTTCTTGGAAAGGAAGTAGAGTTTACAATTAAGCCATGCCTATCTCTTTCATTCCTATAGGTATCGGGAATTACGATTAGTCCACGCCTATCCCACGATTTCACATCTCAATATGAAATGGGAATTACGATTAGTCCACGCCTATTCCTCATTTCTCCTAGACGGGAATTACGATTAGTCCACGCCTATTCCACGTTTATCAAACACACGGGAATTACGATTAGTCCATGCCTATTCCACGTGTTCATATAATACTAGTGCCTATGGATCCATTACACATGTTCGTACTAGTGCAGGTTATTTCTTAATATAAATCATTTACAATAAATTGAATGAAATTAAGCAAAGCCCTTAATTCCAAAGATAAACCAATTCTTATTTTGTATAATTTATTCATCAAAATTTATCCGGGAAACATCCCATCATAAAAGGTACCATACCATAATTTGATTGTATTTTTAAAAGGTAAGGTAAGAATGAACTCACCTGGTAGCAACAACGTCACTCTTACTTCACTTCTTAAAATTGTAAGGATTTCCGGCACCAACTCCACAAAGTCTGAAATAACCAATTACATATTGTACTTGTATCAATTCTACTGAATAGGACTCTAAAAGACTAAGACTCCTAAATAACCCAAAATTTCATCACTTATCACAACCCAAAGGAAATGCATCTTCACTTGTCGCAACCCACTATTTGCGACAACACTTGTCGCAATCCATTGCTTGCGGCAATCATATTTGTCGCAACTAATTTCTTGCGACATCCTGACTTATCTCAACTCAAAGAAACCTCAAAGCTATTTGTCGCAACCCAAAGCTTGCGACAATCACACTTATCCAACCAACTGTTGCGACATGCCCACTTATCGCAACCAACTGTTGAGACATACTCACTTATCGTAACCAACTGTTGCGACAAGCCTATTTATCTCAACCAACAGAAATCGTAATTAAGCCAAAAATGATACTTTTAAGCCATGACTGATTCTATAAACTTGCAGATATGCTTAAGACTACTAGTAGAAGAGACTCATAAACTCAGATTTCTCATATCTTTCAAAAACACCATAACCCAATTCTAAACCGAAAGGATTCTCTATATATATACATAAACATAATTGTAAATAGAAACATACCTTCAATCTTCCAATTACACCTTTAATTTACTGCAGAACTTCAGTCATTTCTTCAAATTAAATCCCTTATTTCTTTCTTCTCTCTCTCTCTCACTTTCGGTTCTTCCGTACAAGACACACACACACAAAGACCAAAGAAACTAATTCTCTTTCTAAAAGAGATCTGAAAATATCTCATTTCATTCCAGGAGGCGGTGGAATAAAGTGGGTTTCACCACTTTAACCAAATCAACCCCACACATTGTTCAAATGGCAAATTTCACCCTCCAACTTATAAATGAAAATTAAAGCTTACCCCTTAATTTAATAACTCCTAAAAACAAATAACGTAACTTACTCGGGGATAAACTCTAAAATTAATCTATCAAATAATTATACTCAATTTCTTCAATAAAACCAATTGTAACAGTTTATATAAAACTCGAGGTGTTACAATACATGATTCATTAGACCAAGTACCTCGCCATGGGGAGCGCCGATACTTTTCGTTAAGAAAAAGGACGGGACTATGCGGATGTGCATAGATTATTATGAGCTCAACAAGGTTACGGTTAAGAATAAGTATCCGCTTCCAAGGATATATGACTTGTTTGATCAATTGCAAGGACCTAGTTATTTCTCTAAGATAGACTTGAGGTCGGGATATATCCTACTCAAGGTGAGGGAAGAGGACATACCAAAGACGGCTTTTCGAACTAGGTATGGACATTATGAGTTTTTGGTGATGTCGTTTGGTTTAACGGACACCCCTGAAGCTTTTACGGATATGATGAATAGGGTGTGTCAACCCTACTTGGATAAGTTTGTGATCTTGTTTACTAATGATATCTTAGTATACTCAAAATCGGAAATAGAACATTAGGACCATCTTCGGACCGTGTTAGAGTTTTTGAAACAAGAGAAGCTTTATGCAAAGTTCTCGAAGTGGGAGTCTTGACTACGAGAGTTGCAATTCCTTGGGTACCGCCTAGAAATTCGTCTGAAGTTCGAATTTTCTTCGGATTAGCGATGTATTACCGTAAGTTCATCAAGGAGTTTTCGTGCATTACAACCCCGTTGACCTCCTTGACTAAGAAAAGTGTTAAGTTTGTGTGGTCGGAAACTCAAAGTGAGGCTTTTCAGAAACTGAAGAACATGCTGAGTAGCGCTCCGATCTTCACATTGTCAGATGGTACCGATGATTTTGTGGTATATAGTGACGCGTCTAAACAAGGATTGGGATGCATTCTAATGCAACATGGAAAGGTGATTGTGTATGCCTCTCGTTAGCTGAAGGATCACGAGAGATGATACTCTGCTCACGATCTAGAGTTGGCAGCCGTCGTCTTTGCTCTAAAGATTTGGCGACATTATCTTTACGGGACAAAATGCCAGATTTTCACGGATCATAAGATCCTTTGTTATCTCTTTGATCAAAAGGAGTTGAATATGCGCCAAAGGAGGTGGATGGAACTACTACGGATTATGATTGTAAGATCGAGTATCACCCCGGGAAGGCCAATGTAGTGGCCGACGTCTTGAGTCGTAAAGAGAGAAGTGAGACTTCTAAGGTTTTGGCCATGAGGCCCGGAGTGACATTTAATTTACTGGACAAAATAAAGAAATGGCAAGTAGAAGCGTTAGCAACGGAGAACATTAAGAAAGAGCCAATGGTAGGGCATGCAACCTCTTTAGTGGATGATAGTCGTGAGATGAGATGTTTCAATAGTAAAATATGGTTTCAGAAGCTCGGAGATGTTAGGAAGGTGATATTGGAAGAAACGCATAAGTCGAAGTATTTTGTTCACAGTAAGACGAGATGCACATAAGATGAACCAGATCAATTCCCTTCTAAGTCACAATTCATGGAAAGGAATTTGATTAAAAGTGATCAACAGTTCAGATCCATGCACTACACGTTTCTCACGTTAACCTCAACTTCTCGCACGATCCTTCGCCTCTATATATGGCTGGGTTCCGATGAGAAATAAAGTCATGGTGAGAAACGTAAGAAGAGATCTCCACCCTTGGATGCACACCCAGATGAGATGCACTAGATCAATTCCCGTACCAAGTGTTTTGGTAAAAAAAAATATCAACATCAAAACAGCCGTGATAACCTTACGATCAGATGTATTCGGTGAACAAGTACTAATGGTAAAAAATCACGAGACTAATGGGTGTCACTTTTGATGACAATCGTAAGATACTCTCGACAAAAGACTAACGACTAGAGACACCCATATAATTGGTCGTCACTAAGTAGCAACGGTCGTAACTATCTATCGACATATGTTCATCGTTACTAACTCATGACAAAACCGTGTTTTATGTTGCTTTAATGCGGGACATAACCGCAAATACACAATCAAGAGCATTAAAAGACGAAGGCCATTGCTGACATCAATGCTCATAAATGTCTCATTTATGACAAAGAAACCTATATAGTCAAAGCTCAATCGATCTTGAAGGACACTAGTTGAACATCAGCGTACGAGCAATACGCAAACAATTCTCGCAAAGAATAATACAATACATTTGAAGACATCGGACAATCTTACGATTTGTTTATTTGTTGATCATATTGTAACCATTTGTACTCTCCACCCTTCTTTCTAAAGGACGACGTCCCTGTTTGACGTCACTAGTGCATCGACAACCTTCATTGTCGTCTGCGGTTTTTACTCTCGACAGGGTTCTGTGTCACTCTTTATTTATTTTTTTACTCTCGACAGGGTTTCTAAAAAATCTCGTTAGTTGAGTGGTATTTTAGTCTTTTTCACTCTTTATTTATTTTTCTTTAATAAGTAATAAATTCTGTAAATTACAGAGACCAAAAAGGCAACTCACTCTAATTTATATACTAAATATATAACTAATTCTTATATATATATATTTGTATGGGTTGGTTATTTTACAAACCAGTGAAATCTAACAAACCGTACAAACCACGTTCAACCAATCATATTTTTTCATTTTTTCATTTTTTCTTTATTATGGGGATTGATTAGTCAGTAATACATGAAACAATTTCATCAAGAATATATAAAGATTGATTAATCAACAATATATGAAACAAATTTCATCAAAGTGAGAAATACATGAAACAATTTCATTGTTACATAGAAACAAAAATATATGAAACAATTTCATCAAAAAAGAAATTATATGAAGCAATTTCATCATATAAAACACTTTCATGAAACAATTTCATTCAAATGAACATTGAAAATAAGAGTTTGTATGATTTGTTAGATTTCACTAGTTTGTAAAATAGTCTTGGCCTACGTATATATATATATATATATATATATATATATATATATATATATATATATATATATATATATATGTGTGTGTGTGTGTGTGTGTGTGTGTGTGTGTGTGTGTGCCCACTATTTTGTAAACTTTTTTTCTTGTAAACTTTAGATTTCATAGGTTTTCTTGATGAAATTGTTTCATATCATTCATTTTTCTTGATGAAATTGTTTCATATAGTTGTGTTTTTAATGTTGTTTCATATATTTTTTTTCATTTCTATTAAACTGTTTCATATATTTTCTCAGTTTGATGAAACTTTTTCGTTTTTACAAAAAAAAAACACAAATATATGAAACAATTCCATCAAGAAATGAATGATATGAAACACTTTCATCAAAATAAATAATTTTATGAAACAATTTCATCAAGAAAACCTATGAAATCCAAAATTTACACACATTTAGAGGTTTACAAATTATTATCCCTCTATATATATAAACACATGTGTGTGAACAGGACCAAAAGATTTGGCCTCTCCATCATCACCTTTCATTATTTAGTCGCCCAACTTTCGTCGGCCTCAACATCACCTCCGGCGACCCAGGAGCAACGAAAACCCAACCCTCATCTTCAAATGGAGATTATGTGTTAGATGGATTCTGTAAGACTCGGAAATTTAAAGTAGCTTTATAACATTTTTAATTGGTCTTTCGGGTTATGAAGTGCAATTTGTCAAATAGATGTATTACTTTAACCTTTTAGGCTGAAGGATCGTTCATGTGTTAATTCGGACAAGAAATCGGGGTTCGGCACAGTATGGGCGACAATGCCCACAACAGTGAAAGGAAGTCAAGGTCGTAGAGCAAAGTCACGAGTGGGGAGGAGCACATGGTACATGTCGAGAGACAGTGCCCGACGATAGTGCCTGGGGTCACTGTCGCATGTCACACTCGCATGGAGTGTACCGCAGGGTGGTGCGAGGGCGCGAGCTGAGCAAGTATAAAAGGAGGTACAACCGGGTTTTAAGTTATTTTTGTGTTTTTTTGGGGGGGGGGGGGTTAAGGCTATGTTTTTTGTAACACCCTCAAAATTGGAAAAAGCAACTACTACAAACTTCGATAAAATAACCAGATGAGGGTAAAAATCCCCTTCTACAAACTATCCTTGGAAAAACCGCAAAATTTAAAACACAACAACTCCTACAATTAATAACTCAAGTCATACAACATGACTAAATAAAGTCGGATGTTACCTAACCCAAATACAAGTTGTTATTCCCAAAATAAATGTAGAAGACTTCTCTAAGCAACTAACACTCATCTCTTCACAGTGTCACTAAAACTATTTCCAACCTGAACCTGTTGCACATGCCGACAAATAAAAAGGTTAGGCTAACGCCTAGTGAGTTCAAGAGTTTACATCATGATTAAATAAATCGTTAGACAAAAAATATGCAACTTAAATCATGATTTCCAAAAAGGGATTTGTATTAGGTATACCAACAACCCATTTCCAAACACACACAAGTTCCGTGACGATAGATCCAATGAAAATCATTTCTCAACAATGGAATCAATTCCAAAACTCACTCAAGATGTGAATAAATATTAAATTCCCAAAGAATATCAACGCGAATAAAACTCAATTAATCGAAACATCCAAACATGAATGAGGCATAATATGCCGCCCATAAATTAGGGAGAACAATCCATATAATTTAATATGTCTCCGACAACATGGATAAAAGAAATACCCGAGACAACACCTTTCGGTGACGAGGGAGACCCGATTTCATCGAATGTGGCGGATACACAAGTTAAACCACAATTATAAGTTATAAGCATGATTCATTGATGGAAAAGCCTATGACATCAACCCTATCCAGGTCTTTAGTCAATCTTGGACATCAACCCAAACTGGATCTTTAGTCCATGGAGACATCAACTCAAACCGAGTTTTTATTGGTCCCGGATGGTTATACAAGTTTGTAGAAGGGGGGATTGAATACAAACACACGATATTTACTTTCTAAATTGTTTATTGATATAATCAAACAATTTACAACTTGTTGCGGAACAAGATTAAGGACTAAGCCTAATCTAAACAAGTTATGAGAACAGTAAGCTAGAAAAGAGATAAGGAAATTACGAATAATATCCTAACACAAAGATAGTAGAGAGAAGAAGATGGTTGATAACGCCACTTTTTGGCGTTATTTTCAGTTCTTAAACCAATATGATTGGCTTGTGTTCTAGCAAAAAGGCGGAATTTTATGTTTTATCGAGTGAAATGTGCAGGTAATCCGAAGGAAGACAAACATCGAGAAAAGAAGCGGAAAAGAGCCTAAAAAGAGTCCAAAACGAAGCCAATGGAAGCCCGAGATCCAAGCCCAAGACCCGTGGCCGAACCTTGAACCGAACCTGACCCAAAGCTCCTCAGGAAACCGCGCGGTTTCCTACGCGGTTTACAAACCGCGGCATAAACCGCGGGTGTCCCTGTTCCAGCTTTTATATTTTGGAGGTTTTCCGGATTTTAGAGAATCATTGAATCATCTCGACGACGACGGCCAGCAGCTGGGGGGCGATTTTTAGAGCACTTTCACGTACTTTGGAGCCACGATAGAGGATCGATTGAGGATACATTCATCACGCGAAGCGGATTAGAGCCGGGAGAAGGGAGTTCACCATTACATCTAACACGTTCACAATCACTATGTTTGCACACACTTTTTCATCCCCTTTTCATATGTTTGAGTCCACCACCAACATGAACTAATCTTTAGATGTTGGGGGTTGGAATGAACTTGGTTTAAGCTTATGAACATGTGACTTGATACTTTTATCAGTTTTTCCTATTTTAATGAAGCATGCGATTTAGTTTTTAATGCTTTTGTGAATTTGGCCAATTTACATCTGATTGGTTGTGAACAATTAAGTTCGAGAGAATTAATTGTTAGCTAGAACTAGAATTTGCATTCCTAAGGTGAGAAATTGGATAGAGATATACCAAGTAAGCCTTAGTCCTGTTGAAATCTTGAGTTTAATGTGTTTTGAACCCCATAGGTTGAGGTTGAGGTCGAGAGATAAAACTATGTGTTTCAAGATAAAACCCGTTGTTGCTTGAGAAAGAACAACGGTGATTTTTAGAGATTGGGTATTCATTATACGGAATAACTGGTAATTGTTTTAAGTCAAGTGTTTGTACGTGAAAACCTTAGGATTTCCAACCCTCAACTGTTTTCTCTATCCGAAGTTTCCTAAGTTGTTTACTGTCCCGTGTGTGATTTGTTTTCTTGCAATTAATTAGTTTTATACCAACCACTCAAAATTGCGACCGTTCAGTTAATAGATCTTGTAGTCATTGTGATACTTAGTTCCTAGTTCCCTGTGTTCGATACTCGTACTTTTGTACTATTACTTGATTTCGACCCGTACACTTGCGGTAAGATTTAGGGGGTTGTAAACCCGCCTATCAAGTTTTTGGCGCCGTTGCCGGGGAACTAGTTGCAACTGATAGCACTACCAGCTATAAGCGCTATTACATTGAACATTTTTTTTTTTTTTTTATTTTGTTTCATCACTTTCAGTTTTTGGATTGCTAATTTTGTTTACCTTCCGTTTCAGGTACTAATTGGTTTATGCCAAGGAAAACCCGAGGGGAGAAAATCGAACCACTCGATCCAGATATTGAAAGAACCGCCCGTCAGATTCGAAAAGCATCCAAAGCTCAAAGACAATTGAAGATGGGTGACGAGAGACCTCCTCGCAATGACCCACCTCCACCACCTCCGGAAAGACGTCCTATGCGGTCGTTTGCCAACCCGAACGTGGCAGCCACACGCATAGGAGTCCAAGCGCCCACTACTGGGGCGAACTACTTCGAGATCAAGTCGAGTACCATCGTGATGGTACAACATAATCAGTTTGGGGGAGCGCCAACTGAAGATCCCTATGCACATCTCCGTGCATTTGAACGGATCTGCAATACGTTCAAGATCAACGGGATGAAGGAGAACGCGATCAAGCTGAGGCTATTCAGTTTTTCCCTAAAGGGTAGAGCTGAAATTTGGATAGAGGGCCTACCATCGGATCATATCACCACATGGACAGGCCTAAAAGCTGCGTTTCTCCAGAAATTCTTCCCACCAGGAAGAACCGCTCAACTGATGGCCGACATTACTCACTTCGCGCAATGGGACCAAAATACTCTCTACGAGGCATGTGAGTGATATAAAGATATGTTGAAAAAGTGTCCACATCATGGGTTACATGGCTGGGTGATTATCCAAATGTTCTTTAGAGGCCTTCACCCGCAGTTCAAGAATGACATAACTGCTGCAGCGGGTGGAGCTCTCATGATTAATATTTATGAAGAAGCAGTCGATTTGATCGAGAATCTAGCCGAACATAGCTATGCCACTCCACGATCTTCTATCAGACCGGTAGCGAGTGTTCAAGAATCGGATGAACTGAAGGTAATAAAAGCTCAGCTAGCCGCTATCACCAACCACTTGAAGGGAGATAGTTCGGACGTGTTCCCTACTTCGCAAGAACCCGAGCAAGTTCAGATTTTACAAAACCAGAACAACCATCCGAGGAACGACCCTTTCTCGAACACATATAATGAAGGGTGGAAGAAACATCCTAACTTTTTATGGAGTCAACCCGGCCAACAACAACAAGGTAATCATCCCAACTTTTCTAATTCTTCTAATGCTAACAATGTTTACCGTCCTCCAGGTTTCAACCAAAGGAAATTCGATGAAGGACCATCCGTAGAGAAGAAACCGGGGCTGGAAGATATGATGATGAAGTTTATGACAAAGATGGACAGCACGGTTGAAGGTTTGGCAAGCACGGTGAGTACAGTGAAAGCTGCAACTGATCAGAACACCGCATCCATCAAGATCTTTGAAAGACAAGTGGGACAAATTCTGAAGTCTTACAAAACTGAGCCCCAGGAACGTTTCCGAGTCAGACTGAAAGGAAACCAAGAGAAGAATGTAATGCCATTCATCTGAGAAGTGGCAAAGAGGTAATCAAGGAGGCGAATGTTGGGCTGAAGGATGAGCATTCTAGTGATATGATTGATCGGGAGAAGCCGAAGGAAAAAGAGGTGACACCTCCATCGAAGCCGGTAGTCAAACCGTTTGTACCACCGCTACCATTGTCTAATCGGGTGAAGGCACATAAAGATGAGGAACAGTTCAATAAATTCCTTGACATCTTCAAGAAGCTACACATCAACATCCCCTTCGCAGAAGCGCTAGCCCAAATGCCAACATATCTCAAGTTCATGAAAGAGATCTTATCCCAGAAGAGGGCAATCGAACACCAGTCTACCATTGCACTTACTGAAGAGTGCAGTGGGATCATTCAGAACAATCTTCCCCCGAAGCTTAAGGATCCAGGAAGTTTTTCGATCCCCATTCAAATTGGGAATCTTTGTTTTGATAAGGTGTTATGCGATTTAGGATCAAGTATTAATCTAATGCCTTTATCTGTTTTCAGGAAACTTGGCTTGGGGGAAGTAAAGCCAACGTATATGACACTCCGACTCGCAAACATATCAATAATGTATCCGTATGGAGTGGTAGAGGATGGGCTGATTAAAGTCGACAAGTTCTACTTTCCGGTGGACTTCGTGGTGATCGACATAGATGAAGATGGAAAGGTCCCACTGATTTTGGGAAGATCCTTTCTGGCCACGAGCAGAGCACTGATCGACATGGAAGAAGGTGAGATGATATTGAGGGTTGGCGGCGAAAGGGTAACATTCAAGATGTTCGATAATGTACGAGGTCAAGTTGGAGAGGACCCGGGTAATCACGAAAAGCCTAAGGAGTGATCAGAAGGAAGGTCGAGCCACGACCAAAACCAAGGCGCTGGGTGGGAGGCAACCCACCGAGGTTTGTGTTTTCTGTTACTATTAATGTGTTAGAGTGTTCTTTATTTGAAAAAAAAATAAAAAAAAATAATTCGCAACAGAGACTTACGCGGTTTTGGTCGCGGCCTACAAACCGCGCGCTAAACCGCTCGCATCTCTGGTTTTTTTTGAAACATATACTTATGCGGGATTCCTCGCGGCCTACAAACCGCGCGCTAAACCGCGCGGGTTCCCATGGCTGTTTTGGGTTTCTCGTGTGGTGTTTGTTTTGTTCTTGCGTGTGTCGTTTTTATTTTCTTTGCGTTCTTTTTCCTTTTGCTTTCTTGTGTTTTTGCATGCTCTCTCTCCGTCCCCTCCGATGTCTTTCATCTGGGCGCTCTAATCTTTTCAAGAGAATCTTCTCCGCCCGGTCAAACAGGTATGTTCTAACTTTGCATGTTAACGAGTGGTGTATGATGTTGTGTTTCCTTATCAGTTAAACGAGATGCAACAAACCTAAGTTTCACTTAGGTTTGGGGTGCCTCACCTTTCCACATATACACACTCACTTTTAATCCTGTGCAAACCTCGGTTTTAACGGGGTTTGGGGTTGGCTTTAGTTAGCAAACCTAGGCCACGACCTAGGTTTGGGGTGTCCATATTTGAATAATTATGGGCGTGCTCTTTGATGTTTTTGTATTGATGCTTTGTCCTTCCGGTTGATGACTGTAATAACTGCACAATGATACGTGTCACACCTGTGTATCGCCTGCACCGACACTTGCACATTGGGGACAATGTGTGGGTAAGGTTTGGGGTTGCCCAATCGGGCCCACGTTATGCACGTAGATTTCCTGTACTTCTGAATGTTTAGATCATAGTAGCTAAATTTTTGTTTTGAATGATTGAGACCGACCATTGTGGGGAGAATCTTGTGATAGTGACGTGACCATTAGGGAAGGACCGGGGAAAGACATGACTAGGGACATTAGTGGAGACCACCCAATAGCGAGATTTGAGGCTAAAAGACGTACTTCATTTCGAGGGATTTAAACACGAAATTCTTATACACTTTTTCTAATTCCTTGTCGTGATTATAGAGTGATCTTGCTATAATATTGCATTGAATAGCAAAGACAGCCATCGGGATATTAGGTAAGGGTATAGTAGACCATATCGTGTGGACCTTGATAGATGATTCCAGGCATTGTGTGTATTTTGTTTAACCCATTTTTATCTATAGTTCTTTTTGACCCCTTTTGTGTGTTTCCATAACCAGTTTGCAGCCAAACACTCACCCTATTCATTTCGAACCCACCATTAAACCCAAACCAAAAGCCTTAGCCAACCCTTATCCGACAGTGTGTCAATCAGAAGCAGTACAGGCCAGTCATGAAAAATATATAGAAACGAGGGCCAATGCAGCCCCAATCAAATAAAGAGGGCCAATGATGCCCCACAAAAAAAAATAATTAAAAATACAGTTAGTTAGATAGTATTTACCGCGGAAAATAAGAGAGTCAAAGCGACTCCAGCAGTGACAAAGAGGGCCAAATAATAGAAAGTGAAGTCAAGAAGTTCAGAACTGCTAATGGTGGACACACCGAGGATTTTTGATCCGCTCACCCTTCGTTTCTTAGCTATAACCCTAGCCCCGTTACAACCCTTGTAAAGACCTGTAGGATCTTCTGGAAAATGTGATTAGGGTATACGACCACCTTTACCAATATTCCTTGTCTTGCTACTTGATTGCTTTCTGAGATCGACTTTTTGGACATTTGTGCGTCTTTCATTAGAGTTGTCATGTGATTTTTGCGTATTCTTTTACATAACTTCCTTATACATGACAACATGTGCGACAACCTAGGTTCGAGTGAAACGAGAGTATCCCGTGAGGTAGGGTCGAGGCGAAATGTTTTCCCTAGTATGTCTGGACCTAGTACAACCTTAATGTAATCGGAGTAGTCACGAGTTCAACTCACAATGGAAGGCCATAGATCAAACAGAATAGGGATGAGGCAAGAGTGAGATAGGCATTCACGGGTATGGTAAATCACCAGTGCATTACGTGGTACCAATTGGGAGTTGTGCAGTTATTATTTCACTGATGTGTGCTTTTATTCTATTTTATCGCTAATTTGCTTGGGGACAAGCAACGCTCGGTTTGGGGTTGTTGATAACGCCACTTTTTGGCGTTATTTTCAGTTCTTAAACCAATGAGATTGGCTTGTGTTCTAGCAAAAAGGCATAGTTTTATGTTTTATCGAGTGAAATGTGCAGGTAATCCTAAGGAAGACAAACATCGGGAAAAGAAGCGGAAAAGAGCCTAAAAAGAGTCCAAAACGAAGCCAACGGAAGCCCGAGATCCAAGCCCAAGACCCGTGCCCGAACCTTGAACCGAACCTGACCCGAAGCTCCTCAGGAAACCACGCGATTTCCTGCGCGGTTTACAAACCGTGGCATAAACCGTGGGTGTCCCTGTTCCATCTTTTATATTTTGGCGTTTTTCCGGATTTTAGGGAATCATTGAATCATCTCGACGACGACAGCCAGCAGCTGGGGGGGCGATTTTCAGAGCACTTTCACGTACTTTGGAGCCACGATAGAGGATCGATTGAGGAGACATTCATCACACGAAGCGGATTAGAGCCGAGAGAAGGGAGTTCACCATTACATCTAACACGTTCACAATCACTATGTTTGCACACACTTTTTCATCCCCTTTTCTTATGTTTGAGTCCACCACCAACATGAACTAATCTTTAGATGTTGGGGGTTGGAATGAATTTGGTTTAAGCTTATGAACATGTGACTTGATACTTTTATCAGTTTTTCCTATTTTAAAGAAGCATGTGATTTAGTTTTTAATGCTTTTGTGAATTTGGCCAATTTACATCTGATTTGTTGTGAACAATTAAGTTCGAGAGAATTAATTGTTAGCTAGAACTAGAATTTGCATGCCTAAGGTGAGAAATTGGATAGAGATATACCAAGTAAGCCTTAGTCCTGTTGAAATCTTGAGTTTAATGTGTTTTAAACCCCATAGGTTGAGGTCGAGAGATAAAACTATGTGTTTCAAGATAAAACCCGTTGTTGCTTGAGAAAGAACAACGGTGATTTTTAGATATTGGGTATTCATTATACGGACTAACTGGTAATTGTTTTAAGTCAGGTGTTTGTACGTGAAAACCTTAGGATTTCCAACCCTCAACTGTTTTCTCTATCCGAAGTTTCCAAAGTTGTTTACTGTCCCGTTTGTGATTTGTTTTCTTGCAATTAATTAGTTGTATACCAACCACTCAAAATTGCGACCGTTCAGTTAATAGATCTTATAGTCATTGTGATACTTAGTTCCTAGTTCCCTGTGTTCGATACTCGTACTTTTGTACTATTACTTGATTTCGACCCGTACACTTGCGGTAAGATTTAGGGGGGTGTAAACCCGCCTATCAATGGTCGAGCACTTCAATTCTAAAGTAGGGTTCTTCTTATATACTGTATGCATTTAATGCACAGCAGTACAACTTTATACGTGGCAGTAGCTGATTGGTTGCATGTTTTGACCTTGGTAGACAACCTAGTAGCCGCATGATGAACAATGTAGAATCAGAGTTGTTTGTACGATTCTGGACAAAAGGGATGTCTGTTCTGACAGTTCGTACGAAGACGTGCAAGGGGATAAGACAAAAGTAGCTTGTAGAGGAAACTTCATGATCAGCGATTACTGAACAGTACTTTATCAGCGAGTGACAAAGCTCAGCGATCGCTGAAGTCTTCTACTTGATACTTCAGGTTGAGTGGACAAATCTTGGGTTCGCTGATATCCGCATCAGTTCATTAGTAGATTTGTCGCTGGTTCTTTGGCTTGATCTTCGACTTCAGCGTAGAACCTTTGTTGACGTGAAACTTGTCTTCAAGTATCATAAGTAAACAACTATAACTATCAGCGATCATCAACAAGACTGAATAGGCTCAGCGCTATATTGATGAACAGTTTCGCTGAATGTCTAATTAAAAAAGCATGAGTTTCCTATCAGCAGTACTATAGAGACATAGTACTTATCAGCGATAGTGAAACTCTAATACATATTTGTTAGGGTCAATTATGTGTTGAATAGAAGTTCAAGGGCTTGTTTGTATTTGTTTAATTTGAGCCTTGTTAGTGAACGAGCCGTGGGCTTGTTAACCACAGGCCCAGAGTATTTAAAGTTTTGTTTAGCTTAGAATTAAGCTAGTTGTTCATTTAGCTTTCCTATTCGTATTGTAAACTCTCTGATTATTGAAAGCAAATTGGATGACCAGTTGAAATCATAACCATTGTTATTCATATATTGATTTCATTATTGTTCGTTGCACGGATCTGGAACTCACAATTGGTATCAGAGCAGACGGACAAATCGATTCAAAGTGCTCTATTCGAATTCTGGTAAGTTTTTCATTCATACGGCTGTGTTCTTAGTTGACAATTCACTTATTGATTCTGTTGAAATTGATCGTTTTCGTTTATTGGGATCTGTTAGTATGATTCTTGTTAGTGATTCTGCACGTTTTCGAAAACTAATTCGATCATCTGAGTGAGTTTTAAGCAAATTAAAGTTCAAAAGTTTTGGTTGTGTTCTTGAAAACAAAAATCAAATTTTTAACCATCAAAACTTGTTGTTTTTGCTTTAAAATCGATTTGGGTAGTGTTATTTTTTTGTTTGGTCGAGTTCCTAATCTGTCAGGAACGATTTTGAGCAACCCTAGTCGATTCCCAATCGATTTGAAAATTCCAGCCATTGTTTCCGGATACACCAGCCGCTATTTCCGGACAACTCTCAGCTTTCCAGAAGTTCGCTTATTCTCTCCGGACACGACTCATCTTTCTGGGTAAGTTCTCTATATTCCAATCTTTCCGGATACAATTGTTCCGGAAACCCAAAGTTTCCGGTAAAATATTTTATCCGGACAACTCAACGTTTCCGGTAACCTATTTTATCCGGACAACTCGAAGTTTCCGGTCAAATTGACTCTTTCCGGAAACCTTTCATCCGGTAAGTATCTCATCCGGAAAGCATATCATCCGGTAAGTTTCGTGTTTATAATTTTCATCCGGAAACTATTGTCTTCCGATAACCCTTTGTTATCCGGAAACTATAGTTTGTCCGGACACCTCTGTGTTATCCGGACACTTCTGTGTTTTGTTTTGTTTTTCACTCAATCTGATCCGGACACTTCCAGACCAGACATCACATCCGGATTCCTATCCGGTAAGCTCATTTCTGTTGAATTCTTACCTGTTTTAAGTTCAAATCAGTCGTAGAACCTGCGTTAGGATACCACTCGTAGTGCCTTGCGTTAGGTTATCACTTCGAATCGAACACTTCGTCTGACGATCACTCCAGTGCAACTGAAGATGTCTTCACGCGATGCTCTTGCAATCGGTACCGACTCCCAACCACCTTGTCTCTACCAAGGTGAGTACAACCAATGGAGGGACAGACTCATCATCTTCATAGAGTCGAAAGACAATTTCAAGTACATTTGGCGAGCTTTAGAAAATGGGCCAACTCCTATACCTATGAAGACCGTTCCACCAGCTCAAGAAAATTGTGAGACACGCACCATGAGGAAGACTCTCACCGATATGACCGACGATGAAAGAGGCATGCTTGAGGGAGAAAAGTTTGCTAAGCGGTACCTTGTTCAAGCTCTCCCCAACACGATCTATACTGCCATCGATAGCTACAAAGACACAGCAAATGGCATGTGGGATCAAGTGGCAAAATGATGCGCGGGAGCGATGTCGGAAATCAACTGAAGATCAACAGTGCCATAACCAAGTTCGATGGGTTTAAGCAGCGCATCGGCGAGTCTCTCACCCAGACCTATGAACGTTTTTGTCTCCTTCTTAACGAGCTTAACAAGAATCAAATCACTCGCTCTAATACGGAAAACGAGCTAAAGTTTCTCAACAATCTGTTGCCAGAATGGAAGACATTTTCATCTCATGTCAAGCACAACAACTTGATAGAGAAAATTGGCATCAATGAACTCTATGAGACGCTTCTTCAAGACGAAGATGAAGTGGATGAACTTCTGAGTCAGAAGAAGACTACATCCAAGCCAGCTGTTGATCCTATAGCACTCATATCCTCCAAACAAGGGAAATCTTCTGGCCGTCACTCCAAACGTGCTCAAAGGCAAAGTTCATCTGAGTCAGAACTTGAAGAAAAGGAAGATAGCGAGTCTGTTAATGAACTATCTGAATTCAAGAAAGCTATGGCCATGCTCTCTAAATCTTTTCAACAACAGAAATTCTACAAGAAGCCATCGTCCAATAATCAGCGCTACTCCACCTCCTCCAACAAGCGCCATGATTATCAGGACAAATATGAAGGAAAGAAGAAAGCCGATGAGCAAGATAAGTCTGAGAAGACGGAGAAGACGGAGAAAGATGACAGTAAGAAGAAAGATGAACCCGTGACCTGTTACAACTGCGGAAATCTTGGTCACTTTGCAAAAGATTGTCGGAAGCCAGTGGTAAAGAATGCTCACTACTACAAGGCGAAGCTCGCATTGGCTGAGCGGAAGGAAGCTGGAGCAGCTCTGTTTGTGGAAGATGACTACTGGTTGGGTCGTTCTGATGATGAAAGCGATTCTGATGGCGCTAATGCTTTCATGGGATATCACTCTCCAGCCGATGAAGAAAAGTCAAGTCAGGTATGTGAATCTATCCAACAAGATTTCTTGAATCAAATGCAATCACTTGCTGAACAGGTAGATTCCTTTAAGGTCACCTCTAATGAACAACTGCTTGAGATTAGATCACTATCTGAAAATCTAGATGTTCAAAAGAGAATAACTGAGAAATATAAGTCTGAAAATGTGTTACGTGCGAAATATGTGTTTTAATCGCAGAGGGTTGCAAACTGTCCACAGTGGGAAGTGCAAGTGTACACTGTCCACTATGATCGTCACAGCAAGTAATAGTTGGTAAAATACCAGAATGGAATCCACAGAGACTGGGCAACCAAGACAATATGGTTCTCATGAGCTCCTTTTACAGGTTTCAAAAACAGAAGAAGCAATATTTTGGTTTGTTCGGTGAAATAGCTACTTTAACGATTTTACTAAGGTTTAAAAGGAGGAATGTAGGTTACATTTTCCCTAGATTTTATACTAAATACTTGGTCCTAAAAGTGATCCTTGTATTCGAGATGGGCATTTTTTCTAGAAAAGCCCGGTTACAAAATACTCACACCGTTAGATAAAAATCTCATACTCTTAGTATTTATTGTTTTGTCAATGGTAATCTCAAAAATGGACCTTTTCAGGTCTCGATGGAATGTGTAGAAACTAATACTCTAAGTGTTTTAATACACAAATTAGCTTGCCTACTACTCCAGTGGGTTGAGATTACCTCACTTTCGTAAGTGTCATAAGAATTCTTTCGAATCCCCTAGCATCATTCAAGCTCGTGTCACTACGTTCTACTTATTTCTAAGTTAAGAACTAGACTTTAGATCCTAGCATGTGATCGGCTTGTTCGCATCCTTGGGTAAAAATCGAGAATGAATGACTAAAACAACAAATATTCTAAGTATAAAGATTACTCAAGCATTTTTAATAAAATCCAGGTACTTCTCCTTCCTACATCCCAAAGGATGTTTAGCCCATAATTAAAGTAAAGATAACAAGAGAGTAGAAGTTGCACGTAATTAAACTGAAAGTGACTTGAATTGAACTCACAGTGGGGAACGAGAAGTCATCCCTGTCACTGTGTACTTCGAACTACAATTAAACTAAGAAATTAAGATACATAATTTTAAAGCTAGCTACTGCAGTAAGTGAAAGACTAACACTAATGTAGTTGTTGAGAGAATTTAAGACTAAGCCAAGCATGTCATAAATGGCACCCAAGTGCTCCTTTATATACTAGGAGAAAGAGTTGGGTATTACACAAAGAGGTGGGTTTATCTAATGGGTAAAGACTGCAAGATTATGGAAGAATTCAGCACTTTGGACAATCGTTTTACCTAATAGACCCTTCACCAAGTCAATCTCTAAGTACAAGAAGGTGTACTTGCTGTCATCTTTAAGAAAACTACTTTGTACTTCTCCAGCCCATATTTTCCTGCCATTTGAACCTTCTAAACTCTAGAATAGTTGCATCCCAACTACTAGTTTATTTTGTCTTCTTGCTCTGCTCGAATAGTGGGAAACCGGAGTGGGCACAACAGTGGTCACTGCAGGATAAATCGTGAAAAACACCCAAATTCCACCAAATAATTTATTAAAGACTATGGTTCACTCTTTTTGCTCATTTTTGAGAATTGTTCCAAGAATGGGGGTTTTTAGAAGCGGAATGGCTAAAATTGACAAAATAAAATAGAAAATTCAAGGAAATAATAACTCTAAAAATAGAGTTATCACAACCTCAAACTTAAACCATTATTTATCCCCAAGTAATAAAAAGAAAGAAAATAAAATAATAATAATAATAATAATAATATATAAAATAATGCACAAGAGCTTTCAGGGACTTACTGACTTCTCACTCTGACTGGATGTTGATCTCCCTCCACAGGTACTTCTTTCGGTTCCAAAATCAAAGCTTCACTTTTGTACTTGACGAAATCCTTCCCTTGTTGACAATTGTTCAATATGACTTTTCTTGGGTTCGAAAGGTATGTGGCTTTGAATATTTTTCCAAGGGTTTTGACACGAAATTCCAAACATGCATCGACGATCTCGCTTTGAGATTTTTATTTCCAAAAGTGAGTGGTTTGTATTTTGCATGGGTAAGTACGTACACTTTCAGGCTTTATTTGGGTATGGCTATTTTTTCTTGAAAGTGGGTATTCTGATGGTCCAGAATAGGCACACCATCTTTTTCTGGGAGTGAGCACTTTTATGGTCCAAAAAAGGCACACCATCAATTTTGTTAGTGACAATCCGTTTTCTTCTGTTTTTGTTTTTTTTTGTGTTTTTCTCTTTTTTTTGGAGGTGGGTATGGATTACCCACCTCAAACTTATGACCTCACAGTGTCCCCACTGTGAGAAGACTGGAAGTCACTCTGGAAGTTCCTACCTCAAACTTAAAATTGCACAGTGTCCCCACTGTGACATGGAAATAGGGATGAACGAGGTGTTTTGGGGATGCAAAAAGGGTCGTGTTTGGATGCGAAAAACGGCCTATATCATTTCATGGTGACAAGTTGATATTTGTACTTACAAAAGTGACCTTTTAAGTCGGAAGTTGAAAGTTGTACCTTGAAATGGAAACGAGATCAAACAAGCATTCAGCTAAGAAAATACGTTAGTAACCCAAAATCACCTACTCAGCAGTAGGATTTCCATGCATCATTAACCAAAAGTGAAAAAGCAGCAAATAGTGTCAAAAGCCTAGCCATAGGCATAAAATCAAACCAAACATAAATTAAAATTGTTTTTGGGAGCATCATGAGTGGAAACCAAAGTTTTAACAAACCATTCAATGGGTCGGGGTTGCATGCGGTGAACTGTCGCCAGAATCCTCCTCCTCGAAATCATCCTCACTGTCATATGAGGGGCAAATACCTTCTGGAAACTCGGGGAGCTGTGCAGCGAGCAGGGGATCAGCACCCTGGTATATCTGATAGAGAACTGCATCACGGTCCCGAGTATACATCCAGAACAACTCATTGGCTCGGTTGGCATGCTTCTGCTGGGCCTCCATTAGTTCGAAACGATAGGTGAGAGATGTCACTGCTTGCATAACTGCTGTCAAGGGGTTGCTTGTGCTTGCGGTTCCTGCAGTTGGCTGGCGCAGTGGGATACTAGCGGTTCTCACAGTGTGATCATCAGCGATCCTCACAGTGGGATCAACATGGATATGCTCTCGGGGATGAGTGGTGATCGCTCTGCCCATCTTCTTGATGGTTAGCACACTTATGTTTCTCGTGGAAACGAGCCACTGATCATCTGCAGCTGAGGGTACTCCAGCATCGATTAGTAATGAAGTGATTAAACAAGGGAGTGGCAAGATTACCTTTTTACGAGTGCGGGCTTGATGAATGGCAGCGTGCATGATAATCCCCAAATTGATCTTTTTCCCAGTGAGGATGCAATATAACAAGGCACACTTGTGCATTAAAAGAGTTGTATCATGTGATGTTGGGGACACAGAGGCACGGAGAAATTGGAACCACACAGCGGCCTCTGTGGTGAGGGAGCTAGCGTGCAGACACTTCCTCCGGCCATCTCAATCCCATGGCTTTCCTTCAATTGCTATCTTTTTTAAAATAAGATCCTCATCTGCCGGGGTCATTTTGTTCAGAAACTGTGAAAAGTCACAAGCTTCCGGAATCCTTCCTAGAACCCAATTAATTCCATCTGCTGTATAGTTCACGGTTCGACCCCGGACTTTTACAATGGGGTCCTTCTTTTGGGAAGCCTCGGCGTAAAACTCCCGCACCAACGAGGCATTTGCTCGACGATTGGCAGGTGCCAATGTCGACCAATCTTGCACTAAAATTTTATCTTTGATAAACGGGTTGGCCTTTATAAAGTCGGGGTCGAAACCCCTCTCTAAGTTCAACTTTTGATTTGAAATAAAAGCATAGTGGGCTGCTACTAAGGGAGTGGTGAACTGCCTAGGCACCCCACTGGGGGCATGTTCAGTCCCCACATTGGACAGGTGTGGGTTGTCAGATGGCATTTGTTCACTCCCGGCATCAATTTCCACAGATGATGAACTCAAAGAGGGTTCGAGACCCTTACCTTTCCCTGATGATTGTCTTCGCGGCTTTTTGGTTGGTGATTTCTGCGACATGGTCACCCCAGACCTGGTGACCATTCCTCTTTTCCTCATAGCTCGAATGATGGGGTTCTTCTCACTGTGGGCAACCTTCCGCAGTGCTTCCATATCCACAGTATTGTCCATTTGGCTGTAATGGTGTTGGTACTCTTCCTCAACCTGTCTTCTCATCTTCTCTTCTTCATCGAACATTTCTGCCTCTGCTCGTTTTCGTTCTTCCTCAAATCTCCTTTCTTTTTCGGCCTTAATCCTTGCTTCTTCCAATCTCCTTTCCTCCTCCTCTTTTCGCACCCTTTCCTCTTCCTCGCGCCGCCTTTTCTCGACTTCTTTCTTTCTTTTTCGAATGGCAGCCATTCTTTGGTTGTACTCCTCTTCCAATCTCCTTTCTTCTTCCTCGGTCTGCAATGCCTCTTCATCGAGGTGGCTAGAACTGGAGTCCGCAACTTTCGATGAAGAAACACCCCTTGGACTCTCTTGCTTGGACGAACCTGTGTCTGGAATATCAGCGACTATCGGATTTTCGCCGGAGACCGGCGGCGGTTCGTTTAAATCGCCGGTGCTTGTTTCCGGCGGATGGCTCTCGGCGGTTCTACGGCAGACCGCCGGACGTGTGGGTGCCTCAGGGTTGGTGGTTAGCCTTTTGCTTCTAGCCATTGTTAGGGTTTGGGAAGGGTTTTTCGGTTATGGTTCGTGAGAAATGAAGAAGAAGGAGAGAGGGTAAGTATTTTGAATATTTGGAAGTGAAAATAGTTTTTAGGAGTTAAGTGGTTTTTGGAATTGAAGAGGTTTTGATTTTCTTTTGGTATTGGAGGGAACGGTTGGGAGAGAGAGAAAAAGAAAAGAAATGATGGTTTTTTTTCTTGGGACAAGGCAATAGGACATGTGGCAGCAAAAAGGTGACACCTTGTGTAAGAAAAGTTGATGTGTGTCAGCCTTGGCCCCCCTAAAAATTGTCCTATCGTCCGTCAGATTGGAAGTGGGGAACACAGGGACTTGCCTCTGCCCACTGCGAAGCTTTTTCTTGACTTTTCCTTTAACAGCTGAAAACCTCTCCTACACACAATAAAACAAACTACCATGCAGAATTAAAACGACTAAAAATAATAAAAAGGCAGCAAATAACTGAAATAAAATATTTACAAGTGGTTCCGATATTTCTTAACCATAGTGGGGTGGAGAGTGGGATGGAATGTGAGCACTCTCACTTAGAAAATGCTTCACTCTCTGCCCATTGACTTTGAACGTTTGACCAGACTGTGGGGACTTTAACTCCACTGTTCCAAAGGGACTCACTTTGACAATGGTGTATGGTCCCGTCCATCGTGATTTTAGCTTACCCGGAAAGAGTTTAAGACGGGAATTGAACAATAATACCTGTTGTCCTTCCATGAACTCCCTATGGTTGATTCTTCGATCATGCCACATCTTGGTCTTTTTTTTGTACAACTTTGCGTTTTCATAGGAGTGATATCGCAACTCCTCTAGTTCATGCAATTGCAAACTCCGCTTAATTCCCACAGCATCCTCACTCATGTTAAGCTCTTTATGGGCCCAAAACGCCTTGTGCTCCAATTCAATCGGTAAATGACAAGCTTTGCCAAAAACTAATTTAAATGGAGACATTCCCAAGGGAGATTTATAGGCCGTTCGGTAGGCCCAAAGAGCATCATCAAGTTTGGTTGACCAATCTTTGCGGTGCGGTTTAACAACTTTTTCCAAAATTCCTTTGATCTCACGGTTTGAAAGCTCGGCCAAACCGTTGGTTTGCGGGTGGTATGTGGTGGCCACTCTATGATGTATGTCATATTTAGCAAGGACCGAGGCCATGACTTTGTTTACAAAATGGGTGCCTTCGTCACTAATCAATGCCCGTGGTGTTCCAAATCGAGTAAAAAAAATTTTATGCAAAAATTTCACCACGGTATTGGCATCATTAGAATGATACGCAATGGCTTCCACCCATTTTGAAACATAATCTACCGCAACCAAGATATAAAAATTATTATTGGAATTTGGAAAGGGTCCCATGAAATCAATCCCCCAAACATCAAAAAGTTCTACCTCTAAGATGTTGTTAAGAGGCATCTCGTTCCTTTGCGAAATGTTCCCGGTGCGTTGACATTGCTCGCAACTTTTTACAAATTCATAAGAGTCTTTAAACATAGTGGGCCAAAAGTACCCACTTTGCAAGATTTTTGCAGCAATGCGGTTTCCACCAAAGTGGCCACCGTAGTGGGATGTGTGACAACCATGGAGTATTTGATGTTGCTCACTCCCGTGGATACAACGCCTCAATATTTAGTCCGTCCCTATCTTATACAAGAAAGGGTCATCCCAAACATATTGTCGTGTATGATGTAAAAACTTTTTAAATGGTTGTCCACTCATCCCATGGGGTTTTCGTCCACTTGCTAAAAAGTTGACAATGTCAGCATACCAAGAAATATTATTTTCGAGATGTTGGGCTGATAACAATTGTTCATCGGGAAAATTCTCTCTGACCGGAGTGGGATCAACAGTGCCCACTATCTTCTCGAGCCTGGACAAATGGTCAGCTATCTGATTGCTTGTTCCTTTTCTATCAACGATCTCAAGGTCAAATTATTGCAGCAATAAAACCCACCTAATCAAGCGTGGCTTGCAATCAGCCTTGTTGATCAAGTATTTTATCGCTGCATGATCCGTGTGCACTATGACCTTCGTCCCTATCAAGTACGACCTAAAACGATCAAAAGCAAACACCACCACAAGTAATTCTTTTTCAGTTACTGTGTAATTAATCTGAGCTTCAATTAGTGTTTTACTTGCATAATAAATGGGGTAAAAAACTTTGTTCTTTTTCTGTCCGAGAACAGCCCCCACAGCCCACTCGCTGGCATCACACATCACTTCAAATGGGAGTGACCAGTCAGGAGTGGTCACTATGGGTGCTGTGACTAAGGCTTCCTTGATTGTTTCAAAAGCATCTTGGCATTCTTTCGTAAAAATGAAATCTTTTTCGTGTTGTAACAGGTTGCATAGGGGTTTTGTTATTTTTGAAAAATCTTTGATGAACCTCCTATAAAAACCTGCGTGACCCAAGAAACTGCGAATACCTTTTGCTGTTGTGGGTTCGGGAAGTTGTGCCACTACCTCAAGCTTGGCTTTGTCAACTTCCAACCATCTCCTTGAGACAAGATGACCTAGGACAATACCTTCTTCTACCATAAAATGGCATTTTTCCCAATTCAAAATAAGGTCGTGGGTCTCACATCTCACTAGGCTTTTCTCTAAATTTCCTAGGCAGTTGTCGAATGATGTCCCTATCACAGAAAAGTCATCCATAAAAACTTCTATGGTGTCCTCAATCATGTCGGTGAAAATGGCCATCATACAACGTTGGAAAATGGCTGGGGCATTACACAATCCAAATGGCATCCTCCAGAATGCCAAAGTACCGTAGGGACAAGTAAAGGTGGTCTTTTCTTGGTCCTCGGGGGCGATGTGGATTTGGTTGTATCCGGAGTATCCATCTAGAAAACAGTAAAATTCCTTTCCCGCTAACCGATCAAGCATTTGGTCGATGAAAGGTAGGGGAAGTGGTCTTTCTTAGTGGCCAAGTTGAGTTGTCTATAGTCCATGCATATCCTCCACCCCATTACAGTTCTAGTGGGAATGAGCTCGTTCTTTTCGTTCTCTACTACGGTCGTCCCTCCCTTTTTAGGGACACATTGGACGGGGCTCACCCAACTACTACTAGCAATGGGATAGATAATACCGGCATCTAACCACTTCAAAACTTCTTTCTTAACTACCTCCTTCATGATGGGGTTCAACCTTCTTTGAGGTTGAACTTTCCCAGGGTGGTCACTCTCCAAGTTAATCTTATGTTGACAGAGGGAGGGGCTAATACCTCGAATGTCTGCTATGGTCCAACCAATTGCCTTCTTATGCTTTATCAACAAATCGATCAGAAGTTGTTCTTGTTTCTCACTATGTTTAGAAGAGATAATAACGGGAAGTTTATTATTCTTAGCGAGATAAGCATATTTCAAGTGGGAAGGCAATGGTTTAAGCTCTAACTCGGGAGGTTGTTCTATTGAAGGGGGTTGAACATCTCTATCCTTAAAGTCTAGAGGTTCAAAGGGTGCCACTATTTTGTTACACTCATCCTCAAAAGTGTCGTCACTCTCAAGGTCGGAGTGCTCACTCTTACTCCCCACTGTGGGCACTGTACTTCCCACTGTGGGCACTGTATCAAGACTGTAGGATCCATAAATCGAACTTAAAGCAAAGAAGTCTTCGGTGTCTATATACTTAAGGGACTTGAAGACATTAAATGTCACCTCTTGGTCATTAACTCTCATCGTGAGTTCTCCTTTGTGTACATCAATCAAAGTTCGTCCGGTTTCAAGAAACGAACGTCCTAAGATGATTGGGATTTCTTTATCAGCCTCATAATCTAGAACTAGAAAATCGGCGGGGAAGATAAATTTATCCACTTGGACCAAGACGTCTTCTATTTTTCCCTTGGGATAGGCAATGGACCGATCGGCTAGTTGTAATGTCACGGTTTTGGGTCTAGCCTTTCCAATACCTAACTTGTTAAAAATGGACAGTGGCATCAAATTGACACTAGCTCCCAAATCACAAAGTGCTTGACCTACTTCTTGTCCTCCTATTGTGCATGGAATGGTGAAACTACCCGGGTCTTTCAACTTAGGTGGAATCTTGCTAGTAAGGAGGGCACTACATTCTTCGGTCAAAGCCACAGTCTCAAACTCACCCAACTTTCTTTTTTTTGTTCAAAATATCCTTTAAAAATTTAACATAGCTTGGCATTTGCTCGAGAGCTTCTACCAAGGGTATGTTAATGTGAAGCGGTTTAAAAATGTCTTAAGAATTTTTTAAATTGAACATCGACATTTTTAGGCTTCATTCTGTCAGGAAAAGGTATGCTTCGTGGATCAATTTGAGTTTGCTGTGGTATTGGCTTTGGAACAGTAGGTTTTGGAACAGGTCCAAAAGTGGGAAGGTCAGGGATGTCGTTCCCCACTGTGGGGATGACAGTGACTTGAGGAGTGCCCACTGTGGGAGTTACAGTGGGTATTTGAGGCGAATCATCAGACTCGAAAACGATATCTTTCAGATCCTTTCCACTCCTCAGTGTTATGGACTTGACATGTTCAGATCCTATCACCTTAGCATGTTCGGTGTCACTAGGTAATGTCCCTGGTGGTCTATTCTTAACTTCGACAACTAAATGTCCTACTTGGGTCTCTACATTCCAAATGGCTGCTTGAGTTTGATTCATGAAACCCTTGAGAATTGATTCAATCGATTGTTGAACCTCAGCTGGTTGATTGGATCGTGGTTGGTATGGTTGTGAGGACTGCCCTTGGTGAAAGTTATGTGGGTGTTGCCCACTGTGATGTGGGGACTGCCCACTGTGATGTTGCTGAAATCCAGGGGGATTGTGTGGTCTTTGATGGGCATGACTCGCCCCATGGGGTTGGAGTTCTGGATTACCAACCCAAGAGAAATTGGGTGATTTCTCCAACCTGGATTATAAGTCTGTGAGTATGGGTTGTTTCTCGGATTTGTTCCTAGAACATTAACGGCTTCGGGATTTGCTGGACAATAGTCAAAAAGATGCTCCTCTCCACAGAGGGAGCAGTTTTCGGCTAGATGAGTTGCAAAATTGACTTGGCCTCTATTTTGGTTCAACACGATTTTTGTTAAGGCCACTAACTGTGCATTCATGGTTTTGAGTGCCTTGGAATCGATGGTGTTGGTCTTTGGTACTATTGCTCTAGGATTGGACCACTCGGTATTGTTGTTGGACACTTTTTCTAAGATTTGATGTCCTTCATTGTAGGTTTTACTCGTGAATGTTCCACCGGCTGTTTCATCTAAGATGATTTTGACTGCATTGGAAAGACCATTGTAAAAGGTCTCCAATTGTATGCAATGTGGGATGCCATGATGTGGGCACTTTCGAAGTAAATCTTTAAATCGTTCCCATGCATCCGAAACAAATTCATCTTCTTCTTGCCTAAACAAAATTATATCATTTCGAAACCTTACATTCCTCGTTGGAGGAAAGTATTTTTGCAAAAATTTATCGGCAAGTTCTTGCCAAGTGGTTATCGAGTGAGGTGCATGCGAGTTCAGCCATGACTTTGCCTTATCCCTTAGTGAAAAAGGAAAAAGTCTTAGTCTTAACGCTTCATCACTCACACCTTGTAACTGAAAGGAATCGGTCATTTCCAAGAAAGATTTTAAGTGCGAGTGCGGATCCTCAGATGGTGATCCTCCAAACTGACCCATGGCTTGGATCATTTGAAACATCACCGGTTTGAGTTCAAAATGAGTTGCAACAATGTTGGGTCTTAAAATTCTGGAGCTCAAATCACCAACTCCGGAAGTAGCGTATTCCCGTATTTTTCGATCTTTGCTATCAGCAATCGTCACTGTGGTCTCCACTATAGGTGGTGGTATTGCTGCCATGTTTACAGTGGGGATCACAGGGGGTTGTCGATTTGTGTTCTTGTTTTTACGTCTTCTTCGAAAAGTTTTCTCTATTTCAATATCGATTGGTACCAAAGGTTCGTGTTGTTGCCGTGGCATGCAACACGAACAGCTTAGAAAAATGAGTTACTCGGGCTCGAACAAAAACTAATGTCTTGAGATTTAAAATCACGCCAGTCCCCGGCAACGGCGCCAAAAACTTGTTACGTGCGAAATATGTGTTTTAATCGCAGAGGGTTGCAAACTGTCCACAGTGGGAAGTGCAAGTGTACAATGTCCACTATGATCGTCACAACAAGTAATAGTTGGTAAAATACCATAATCGAATCCACAGAGACTGGGCAATCAAGACAATACAGTTCTCATGAGCTCCTTTTACAGGTTTCAAAAACAGAAGAAGCAATATTTTGGTTTGTTCGGTGAAATAGCTACTTTAACGATTTTACTAGGGTTTAAAAGGAGGAATGTAGGTTAGATTTTCCCTAGATTTTATACTAAATACTTGGTCCTAAAAGTGATCCTTGTATTCGATATGGGCATTTTTGCTAGAAAAGTCCGATTACAAAATACTCACACCGTTAGATAAAAATCCCATACTCTTAGTATTTATTGTTTTGTCAATGGTAATCTCAGAAATGGACCTTTTCAGGTCTCGATGGAATGTGTAGAGACAAATACTCTAAGTGTTTTTAATACACAAATTAGCTTGCCTACTACTCCAGTGGGTTGAGATTAGCTCACTGTGCCGACCTCACTTTCGTAAGTGTCATAAGAATTCTTTCGAATCCCCTAGCATCATTCAAGTTCGTGTCACTACGTTCTACTTATTTATAAGTTAAGAACTAGACTTTAGATCCTAGCAAGTGATCGGCTTGTTCGCATCCTTGGGTAAAAATCGAGAATGAATGACCAAAACAATAAATATTCTACGTATAAAGATTACTCAAGCATTTTTAATAAAATCCAGGTACTTCTCCTTCCTACATCCCAAAGAATGTTTAGCCCATAATTAAAGTAAAGAAAACAAGAGAGTAGAAGTTGCACATAATTAAACTGAAAGTGACTTGAATTGAACTCACAGTGGGGAACGAGAAGTCGTCCCTGTCACTGTGTACTTCGAACTACAATTAAACTAAGAAATTAAGATACAGAATTTTAAAGCTAGCTACTGCAGTAAATGAAAGACTAACACTAATGTAGTTGTTGAGAGAATTTAAGACAAAGCCAAGCATGTCATAAATGGCACCCAAGTGGTCCTTTATATACTAGGAGAAAGAGTTGGGTATTACACAAAGAGGTGGGTTTATCTAATGGGTAAAGACTGCAGTATTATGGCAGAATTCAGCACTTTGGACAATCCTTTTACCCAATAGACCATTCACCAAGTCAATCTCTAAGTACAAGAAGGTGTACTTGTTGTCATCTTTAAGAAAACTATTTGTACTTCTCCAGCCCATATTTTCCTGCCATTTGAACCTTCTAAACTCCAGAATAGTTGCATCCCAACTACTAGTTTCTTTTGTCTTCTTGCTCTGCTCGAATAGTGGGAAACCGGAGTGGGCACAAAAGTGGTCACTGCAGGATAAATCGTGAAAAACACCCAAATTCCACCAAATAATTTATTAAAGACTATGGTTCACTCTTTTTGCTCATTTTCGAGAATTGTTCCAAGAATGGGGGTTTTTAGAAGCGGGTTGGCTAAAATTGACAAAATAAAATAGAAAATTCAAGGAAATAATAACTCTAAAAATAGAGTTATCAAAATGCTAATTTAAAAGACAAATGCAAAAAACTTTCAATAGCACCTAAGGACTTAAGGGCCAAATTATCTGAACTTCAGTCTCAGTTTGATCAGTGTATGAATGAGAAAGCAGAAATTGTTTATCAATGTTCCGCTCTCCAAATTCAGCACAAGGAATTTGTCGCTAAATTTCTTGATCTTGAAACCAAACTCCATAAAAGAGGTCAAACTGATCAGACCATCCATATGAATAAACCTAAGGAGTTCACGTACTTCAACAAAGAATGGGGAATTGGATACGATAACCCGCATTATTTGAAAAAGGGTATATCCAAAAGACCCATATTGTATGATTTTGCTTATTTTGGAATAGATAAAATATATCCGGAATATGTGATAAAATAGACTAGTCCTCTTGAACCTGAAAAGGAAGAGGAAATTGAGGAATACAAGCGCACACATACGTCTCACATGCAACTTCCTTTTTGTTATGAGCCTTTAAATTATTCCTATCAGAAAAATAAGAAGTACCTCTCGAATGACTACTTCGATTGCTATAAGGTTGCAACCCCCAAGGATTCCTCCAAAAAGGATGAGGTCCAGGCAACCGAAACCAAGACTGAGACGGATGAGTTCAAACTCTATGTTACCCCTCTCATCTTGGAAGCAAAGATATTCGAGTTGGAGGAGTCTTTCGAGAAAGAAAGGTCGAATTTTCAAAAGGAAAAGCAAGCGCTAATTAAGGAACTTAAAAATCTAAAATCGGTCAAAACCGAAACTGTGTCTGACGAAGGACAGGAAATCCTTCGGTGTGAAATCACTAAGATCACATCACAACTGGCTGCCTTGGCAACAGATGCGATGCAGGAGTATACGAGAAATGGTCAGCTCCAAGAGCAAATTGACCAACTCCAATCTGAAAAGCAGATTTCACCCGATTCCTCCTCTAACTCATCGGACACGTCTTCGTGTAAAGCTTTCATAAGCAAAACCTCTTCAACACAAGACGATAAAGATTCTCAAGACGAGAGTGTTTTAAGGAATTTGAACTCTGATTTTTTCTTAGCATCCGCACCAAATCCCCCAAAGCACACAAGCACTAAGTGTTCCTCGCCTTCCTCGACCGATCAAAGTCCTGTAATTCCGGATGTTGATTTTTATAAATATATGAACTCCGAAGGCAATTCTGAAGAAGAGTTTGAGTCGTTCCCCTTCGACAAACCTCTTCCGAGTCATACTGATTTTCTGTCTCCAGTAGTCAATCGACCGGTCAATTTTCTAAAGGGTGGCTGTTCAAAAACAAAGGCCCCAGCTGTGATTAAGATTTCTAAATCTCAACCCATTTTTCAAAAACAATCACAGCCGAGGCAAAACACCGAGCAATTGCCTACCAAAAATACTGCTTTTTCAAAAGTCACTGACCATGCTGTCCATGTTGTTTCAGATAAAAATGGTCGCGCTAAACAAGAAAAACCAAAGTGGCTAGCTAAGGAACCTGTCGAGGATGCAACATCAAAGTCTTTCAATACTGTTTTTTACCCTAGAATGAACCAAAACGATTGTGCTTGGAATCATAGGAATGATTTTGTTAAACGCGATGTTTCATTTCCAATTAAACTTTATTCCATTCAGCAATTGATTCAGTTATCGCATGATCGTTTGTGTTGTTCTAGTTGTGGTTGGAATGACTTTGATGATATAAATAATAATGATTGGTTTGGGTCATATCATATATATAATCATACACCCAAAAGCAAACCCTGTAAAAATAAAAAGAAACAACATACTCAACGGGGGTCCCAATCAAAGGTTAAACCACAGCAGGAGAGAAAACCCATTCCCAAACGGGTTTCTCCTACTGAGGTTAAACCGGCACCCAAGAGGCAACCTGCTACAAAACCAGTTCCTCCAAAAGGTGTAAAACCTACACCTAAGAGGCAACTTGTGCCAAAACGAGTTCCTTCAAACGGTGTAAAAACCTACACCTAAGGGGAAATCTGTGTCAAAGCAAGTTCCTCCGAGAGGTGTCAAATCTAACCCTCCAAGACCCATGCAAATATGGGTACCTAAAATCCGCTAAACTTGTTTTTACAGCACGGTCATGTGTGGTACTTAGACTCTGGATGCTCCAAGCACATGACCGGAAGGAGGGAGCTTCTCACGAACTACAAGGAAGAATATGGTGGAGACGTGAGATTTGGGAACGACGACAAGGCGCCGATTGTGGGCTACGGCGACATTGTCCAAGACAAGATTACTATCAAGAAGGTATCACACGTCGCGGGATTGGGACACAATCTGTTCAGCATCGGCCAATTCTGCGACAAAGATCTCGAGGTCCGGTTCAAAGCCAAAAGGTGTAGAATACTCAATGATGACGGAGTGGAGCTACTAGTTGGAAAGCGCAAGACCAACCTCTACACCATCGACCTTGCAGCCCTGACGCCCGATAACCCCGTCTGCCTCATGTCAAAGGCTAATTCCGAACAAGCTTGGATTTGGCATCGAAGACTATCGCACCTGATCTTCAAGAGTATCAACAAACTGGTGCTGGGCGGACACGTGAAAGGCATGCCCGATCTTCAATTCGTGAATGATCGTCTCTGCGGGGCATGTGAAATGGGAAAGAAGAAGCGAGCGACGCTCCGATCACGTCCCGGTCCCTCGAACCTATCCATATGGATTTGTGTGGACTGATGCGTGTTCAAAGCATCAACAAGCGCAAGTATGTCCTGGTGATGGTGGATGACTTCTCGCGCTATACGTGGGTCAAGTTCCTTCGCTCAAAAGATGAAACTCCGGAGCTGATCATCAACCATTTGAAGGCCATCCAGCTGAGTCTTCAAAGTGAAGTTCAGACTATCAGGACCGACAACGGGAAGGAATTCAAGAACCAAACGGTGAACGACTACTTGACTTCAGTCGGTATTTCGCAAACCTTTTTGGCGGCACGCACTCCTCAGCAAAACGGAGTGGTGGAAAGACGCAACCGTACCCTCGTCAAAGCAGCTCGTACCATGCTTTCCCAATCCAAACTGCCGCTATTCCTCTGGGCTGAAGCGGTGTCTACTGCTTGTTACACGCAAAACCGCTTCATCATCAACAAGCGGTTCAACAAGACGCCATACGAGATCATCAACAAACACATTCCGAACATCAAGTACTTCCATGCATTTGGATGCACGTGCTACGACTTAAACGACAAGGACGATCTCGGCAAATTTAGCCCAAAACCGGACGAAGGAGTTTTCATCAGATAGTCCATGCAGGCTAAGGCGTATCGCGTTTACAACAAACAGACTAAAACCGTTATCGAAAGTGTAAATGTGACATCCGACGAAGCCACAGATTTGGCTTCTGAACACATCAGTTCAGAACTCGGTTTAACTGGCGTGCTAGCTACCGAACTTCCAAGTTCGGGATCTGCACAAGCGACAGTAAATCCGAATCATGCATCCTCATCGAATGCTGATCTTTCAGACTTAGATTTACTGTTTAAATATTTTTATGATGACATATTTAATGCTTCTACCCCTCATGTCTCAGCACAACCACGACTTGAGGCTGCTCGTATTGAGGATTCGGCGAATCTATCCGCTCCACCGCCTTCGACAAGCACGCCTTCCATCACTGTGGAGACAACTCAACCGTCATCATCAACGACATCTGATACTACCATCCCCCCCGGAGGAACCTGTAATAAACCCGAAGATCACTCCTCAAGATTCGTCATCTGCAATAATCGATGATCGGCCTCTGCATTCCTCGGAACCAGAAGTTGTTCAACCTTCAACGAATCCTCCCCCGCCTCCTCCGAGAAACCAGCCTGCTACACTTGAAGCAGTACAAGACCTTCCATCTGGTGCTTACGTGGATCCGGACGCCTCTCACTCTACTCACCAGCCGTTTCCGCACACCACCAAATGGATGAAAGCTCATCCTCCCCATCAAATCATCGGTGATCCCTCCACTTCTGTTCAAACGCGAGGAGCATCAGCCAATTTCTGCCTCTTCTCCGGCTTCTTGAGCAAGATCGAGCCGACAAACGTACGCGAAACGCTCAAAGATCCGGACTGGATCATAGCCATGCAAGAGGAACTCAACCAATTTGAGGCCCTCAAGGTATGGCAACTGGTCCCACGTCCAACCCACCAGACGGTGATCGGCACCAAGTGGATCTTCAAGAACAAGAAGGATGAGGACGGCATCGTTGTATGCAACAAGGCGCGTCTCGTGGCTAAGGGATACCGTCAACAAGAGGGGATCGACTATGATGAGACCTACGCTCCGGTGGCGAGAATCAAAGCCATACATATGTTCCTTGCATACGCCGCGCACAAAAACTTCATGGTTTTTCAAATGGATGTGAAGACCGCATTCCTCTACGGCGATATCAAGGAAGAAGTGTACGTTTTGCAACCGGAAGGATTCGTGGACGATTCGAAGCTTGATCATGTCTACGTTCTAGACAAGGCGCTTTATGGTCTAAAGCAAGCTCCGCGAGCCTGGTACAACACTCTGTCCGAGTTCTTGTTAAAATCATAATTCACATGAGGTAAGATAGATTCAACTCTGTTTATCAAGAACAAAAAAGGCCATATTGTCTTAGTTCAAGTGTATGTCGATGACATAATATTCGGTTCTACCAATCCTCAGTATGCTCTGTGAGATGAATTTCTTCCTTGGTCTTCAAGTTAAACAACTGTCGACCGGGATATTCATAAACCAGGCACCCAAAGTACATCTGGGATATTCTTCGGAAATTCCAGATGGAACAGTCCTCACCAATGAAAACTCCCATGGCACCCGGTACAAAGCTTCACGCCGATCCTCACGGAAAGGATGTGAACACTAAACTGTATCGGGGAATGATCGGTTCTTTGATGTATCTAACCGTAAGTAGACCGGATATCATGTTTTCAACTTTTCTATGCGCCCGATTTCAATCAAAACCAAAAGAGTCTCAATTAATAGCTGTCAAACGAATTTTTCATTATTTACGTGGTACTGCTGATCTTGGCTTGTGGTACCCGAAAGAGACAGGTTTTGAGCTATCCGCTTATTCTGATGCGGACCACGCAGGCAGCATGATGGACCGGAAGAGCACATCCGGGCATGTGCAGTTTTTGGGCGACAGCTTGGTGAGTTGGGCATCCAAGAAGCGGCAGTGCGTCTCTACGTCGACCGCCGAGGCGGAATACATGGCCGTCGCGAGCTGCTGTTCTCAAGTAATTTGGATGCGGACCCAACTCAAGGACTACGGATTTACTTACGTAAAGGTGCCCATTTACTGCGACTCGAAGAGCGCAATTTCCATATCAAGCAACTCGGTCCAACACACTAAGACCAAGCACATCGACGTCCAGTACCATTTCATTAAGGATCACGTTGAAAGAGGTACGGTCGAACTCTACTTTGTAAATACTGAGCATCAGTTAGCAGACCTGTTTACAAAACCCTTGGACGAAAAACGTTTTAATACTCTGGTGTCCAAGTTAGGTATGCTAAATCTGAAGATTTGATCTAATTGTGTACCCATTACAAGTTCCATACATCTCCGAGTAACTGTCTACTCATCATCCGGTGTTTACACTTCTGATGATTGAACATACAATTTCTCGTGCGTGTATTCTACTTGTCTCCGTTACACAGTTAAGTCGAGTCTCTGTATTTATTAGGTAGATTTCGCTTGTTTCCTTTTTTTCTTCATGTGTTTCCTTTCTTTCATACTGTCGTCTCACTTATTTACTTATATTTGTGCTTTCACGAGTGTTCATGTGTTCAGGGGGAGCACGACCCGGTATCAGGTAAGTTTATTCTACTGTTGAGGGGGAGCGTCACACACAATTTTTTTTAACTGATGAAAAGTTTTTTTTGTGTGTGGATACTCCCGTGTGCATTTCACACTACGCGCACATTCTGAGGGGGAGCATCTAACTGGATGTTCATCATTTGAGGGGGAGCGACACAACATTTTTCTTTAAATGTATAAAAGTTTTTTGTGTGTCGGTCTCTCCGCTTCACACTTTTACTATCTGAGGGGGAGCAAAGCCTTCCCCATGCTCAGTTTAAGGGGGAGCGAGAGACGGTTATTTCAATAATTCAAATAGTCCAACTTTTCTTGAAAATATGAAAGACCAGGGTAATTTTTTTTCTGGAAAGGACAATTTTTTTTTGAAATGTCCAGGTCTCCGGACACCCATCAATCCGGATAGCTTTCCAGACCGGATGGGTATCCGGGTAGAATCATCCGGATTCTTGGGTCTATATAAAAGGAATCCGGAAACCCGTAGTCTCATTATCCGGAAACAATCGCAAAAACCCTAAACCCCTCGAACTCTCTCTCTCTCTCGTTCGGACTCACTCGCAATCCACGATTCTCACATGCATTTTGCTTAATAATCAGGTATGTTCTTCGTTTATCCATCTCGACATCGATTACGTATGTCTCGTGCTCTACACCATACCAATCGACCATAGATTTGGTTGATTAACATTATCCGACAACCCTCTTTAAGTCTTTACGACTTCGGGTCCAATCGGTGTAGTGCACGTCAATTTAGACCAATTTGTGTGTTCATCTGCTTCTATTGACACTACATGCATGATTTAATACATCTTTGGGACCGTCATTTGCTCGATTGAAAATTTTGGATGTCGTCCGGACACACTCTTCGTGTCCGGAAACTATCAAGTTACTGATGATTTGTCCGGAAAGCTTTATAATATAGATATTTTGTCCGGTAACAATCAACATCCGGAAACCTAGTTGTCCGGAAACCTCAGGGTTTCCGGTAAGTTCAAATACCGGATAGTTGAGGTGTCTGTTAATGCCAAAAATCGCACAAAAGTACAACTTAAGGTCGATGTGGACATTTAACAACTAAAGAAACGTATCTCGAGCCAAATAACACAATCGCGAGGAAAAAGTAAAAGAGACAAGAGATTTGGTGACGCGGAAAACCCCAAAACGAGGGAAAAAACCGCGGTCGACTCTGTGAGAGTCGACAGTGCACTATAGTCGCCAAACAGGGGCGAAAGTCCTTGTGTTACAGGTGATTTGTATACAACAGATTACAAATAAATGTAAATATAAACTTAGTCGTGTACAAACGACGTGGGTCGTGCGTAAATCGTGCGAAATAACTTATCGTCGTGTGGTCTGAACTGTCGTCGTCAGGTGGTTCGAACTGTCATCGTCAAGTGGTTCGAACTGTCGTCGTGCGATACTTGCGTGTTCGAATGCCTCATTGTATTGAGAGAAAAATATAGAAGTGAGTATAAGTAGCTCTGTCTCTTCTCCCTTTGCTCGAAGGTGGAGCAGTCTTTATATAGCTTCGGTCGGTACTAAATGTGCTTTAATTGTTTGGTCTTGTAACCGCTGTCGACATTAAATACGCTTTGATGATTGTCTTTGTAACTGCTGTCGGGATCTAAATGGCATTGATGATTCGTCCGTTACTTGTCGTTGTGCCATAAATGCCTGTAGACCTGCATTAATGAACAAAAGAAACGGCTGCTGACCATGAATGGTTAGTGTAATCGTAAGACCATCTTAAGTTCAGGACGTCGGTCTTATGGAGCATACGACCGTTGTCGAAATACAAGACCATGTATATGACTGTAAATGTCTTGTAAGACCTTATCTTAGTATAGGAATGGTCTTATAAAAATGTCGTGAGACTAGGATAAAAATGTCGTAAGACCAAGATGATGATGTCGTAGGACCAGAGCGATATAAGACCGACGACAGGAGACTGTCGACGTAAGACCAACGAGTCGTAACTGGCGACAAGTAACTGGCGACATAAGACTAGTGACGTAAGACTAATAACGTAAGACTAGTGACGTGTGACTGGCGACGGGTGACGTGCGATCATGAGATGTAAAGACACTATCTTGAATGACTATTGACATAAGATGTCTTTTAATAATCAACTATCGTATGTCAGGGATAAGGCAATAATGGGTATTACCTTCATCGATCGGGGGTATGACTTTTGTAGGCATTAGGGTAATCGAAGTCCATGGGTCATGTCGAAGGAATTCCCCTAGTCGGTCGAGGGTGTGATTTTTTACCCAAACAGTTAGCCCCCCGAGATTTGAATTTCAAATCCATTTGAATTTCAGATCTCGTACCAAAGTAAAATGTGTTTATACGGAGATGTGTTACTTTTGCTAAGAAAATCGACTCGGTTAGCTAAAATCGTGAGTCCAGTCGATGGTGTTTTAGTAAGTTGCGACGATCCAATAATGACCTTTAATGCGCAAGATACTTGTGGTGTTCATCTGACGGTCGTAAGACGACCTTAAAACGTAAGGAACTGACGGTGATCGTAAGACGATCTTTATCAAAATGAGACGTATGGGTCAAGAGTCAATCGTAAGACGATTGGTCCAAAATAAAGCTTGGCGGCGATCATAAGATGATCGAACCAAAATAAAATTTAAGGATCTTGTGATACAATCGTTAAAGACTTATGTTCTGGCGTTCCGAGCCGATACGGTCGTTATAGACTTTTGATCTGGCGTTTAGAGCCGATATGGTCGTTATAGACCAATGATCTGGCGTTCCGAGCCGATACTGTCGTTATAGACTTATGATCTGGCGTTTAGAGCCGATATGGTAGTTAAAGACCTATGATCTGGCGTTCGAGCTGATACGGTCGTTAGAGACCTATGATCTGGCGTTCGAGCCGATACGGTCGCTAGAGACCTATGATTAGGCGTTTACAGCTGATACGGTCGCTAGAGACCTATGATCTGGCGTTTACAGCCGATACGGTCGCTAGAGACCTATGTTACGTTGTGTAAGTTTTGGTTTAGCGATAACCGGTAAAAAAAATTACCTTTCTATTGAACCTGAGTATTATTTCGACTCATACATGTCATGGACAGATGTAATGTCAAAAAATTCATTAAGTACAAAAATGAACAAGAAGTCGTGCGACTTGGGCATCCATTGTAATACCACGATTAGAACGTAAGTCATAAGAATTTTTGAATCGTATAAGCAAACATAAGAGCATGCGATCAAAGCATTCATTCAAAACATGAAATATTTCTAAGTTAAAGAACTTAGCTTGTGGGGTCGCTAGACCTCACGATCGTGTGATTTGATCATACGATGAATTTGAATCATGTGTTCCTGTAGTTATTCAATCGAGTTGTCTAACAAAACTGATTGTTTATACCGTACGATTTTACTGAAGTCGTATGATAGACTTAGTAACGTATGTCGTGCGACCCTGCGATAAAGCAATGTCAGAGGTTGGTTGTTGGCTAGCCAACGACCCTCCGATGCTTAAGTCAGTAATCGTCGTGATGAATAAAAAATCGTATGAAAGAAGGAAAAGGACTTAGAAGAAATACCTTTTCAGATGCGTTGCATTCCAGCTACGTGGGATATCTCGACCGTCGAGGGTTTGGAGCCGATAGGCACCTTTACCCACGACTTCTGAGATACGATAAAGACCTTCCCACTTGGTGGAAAGTTTACTTGCATTAAGCTCTTGAGTGCTTTGGAACATCCGTCGAAGGACGTAGTCGCCTTCTTGAAAGACTCTTGCTTGTGATTATACGGTTAATCTTGTGACTAGCCTTTATTGGCAATCATGAGATTAAAATATGCGAGTCGCACTTATTGGCGACCTTTGCGTTTTGACATGCATCTTACCATGACTGATGATTGTGAAATTCAATGTACAAGTCATCTTTATTGACGACATATGTCATGACTAGCGATCATGAGATTTCAATATGCGAGTCGCTTTTATTGGCGACCGAGAATTTTTACCTGTGTTTGTCGTGACGGGTGATCACAAAAAATGTGGGTCGTCTTTTATTGACGACTATAAGTCGCAATCTGAGTTTGCCATCACTGGCAATCATGAGAAAAAAATGCGAGTCGTCTTTTATTGACGACTATAATTTGCAACCTGCGCTTTTTTAAGTCGTAGAGACTTTGGTTTCTCACGATGTAAATCGTAAGACCTATGTTCATATGATTTTGCGAGCCAGTAATGTAAAATCGGGGGTGGTCGTTGGTTTTGACCAATGATCTTTTGATGGTTGAATCAACGATCATATATTAGATCAAAATAATTAACGAGGAGAATATACTTAGAGTATATATATATAGAGTTGTTCTAAATGGGACGTCACAGTTACCGTAACATGGAGTCGATAAGCGCCTTTTTCCGAGGATTTTTGAAATCGAATGTGGTATTTTTTCAGTTTGTGAAGGGTGTTCCGAGCCCCCCGAGTCCCTTGGATGATGTGATACATGCGATACTTTTGACGAAGCATTTTTTTTTCAGGGCTTGAATCTGGCTTCGAGCCGCATTCAATTCCGATCGAAGTTGAATCAGGGGATCTGGATAATTTGCCACGTACCTGAAAAAACTTTAAAAGATCGTCAGAGCGATATGTGTGTTGGCTTGAGATTTTCTCTAGATGGGGTCCCACGGATGGCGCCAAACTGTTAATGCCAAAAATCGCACAAAAGTACAACTTAAGGTCGATGTGGACATTTAACAACTAAAGAAACGTATCTCGAGCCAAATAACACAATCGCGAGGAAAAAGTAAAAGAGACAAGAGATTTGGTGACGCGGAAAACCCCAAAACGTGGGAAAAAACCGCGGTCGACTCTGTGAGAGTCGACAGTGCACTATAGTCGCCAAACAGGGGCGAAAGTCCTTGTGTTACAGGTGATTTGTATACAACAGATTACAAATAAATGTAAATATAAACTTAGTCGTGTGCAAACGACGTGGGTCGTGCATAAATCATGCGAAATAACTTGTCGTCGTGTGGTCTGAACTGTCGTCGTCAGGTGGTTCGATCTGTCGTCGTCAGGTGGTTCGAATTGTCGTCGTGCGATACTTGCGTGTTCGAATGCCTCGTTGTATTGAGAGAAAAATATAGAAGTGAGTATAAATAGCTCTGTCTCTTCTCCCTTTGCTCGAAGGTGGAGCAGTCTTTGTATAGCTTCGGTCGGTACTAAATGTGTTTTAATTGTTTGGTCTTGTAACCGTTGTCGACATTAAATGCGCTTTGACGATTGTCTTTGTAACTGCTGTCGGTCTCTAAATGCGCTTTGATGATTGTCTTTTAATAATCAACTATCGTATGTCGGGGATAAGGCAATAATGGGTATTACCTTCATCGATCGGGGGTATGACTTTTGTAGGCATTAGGGTAATCGAAGTCCATGGGTCATGTCGAAGGAATTCCCCAGGTCAGGTCGAGGGTGTGATTTTTTACCCAAACAGTGTCCGGTACCCTAGTTGTCCGGTAACCCAAATCATAACCGGATAACCAATTTTGTCCGGATTGCTTACTTTATCCGGAAACTTCCTTACCATCCGGAAACCATTGCTGTCCGGATACCTTTTACCCGGATACCATGGTTTGTCCGGAAAGTCTTGTTTTCTATTGTTTATCCGGACACCCCTGTGTTTGTCAGTCCAGTACATGTTTTCTCACTGCATGTCCTCAATCTGTATCAGATTGAGCCACTTACTGCAAAGGTACGCGCCGACACTTGTTCATCCGCCTTGTTTACTAATTTTGGTTCTCTTTCAGATATTACATGGCGGATCAAGAACAACATCAAAATCCTGAAGAGCAAATTCCTCCTCAAGAGGAATTTATCGACGAAGCAGCCGATAACGCCTTGGTCGCCCCTGACCATGGCATTGAAATAGAAGCCAACAACCATCATTTGGACGCCGCTGAGTTCCGACCACATCCACAACACCGTGTAGTCGTGGACATATTACTTGGTCACCCTCTCCGTGAGGCCCTCACTGCCACAGCCGACGTCCCGGCGCTGTACGTCTATCAAGTGTGGCTCTCTATCCAAGTCGTTACGGCGGGCAATTATCAGACAATCACAGCACAGATCGACAACCACCCCTTCACACTCACACCTGAGTCCTTCCGGCGTCTACTGTCACTACCCGAAGCCACCGCCGACGAACACCAAGGCTACGACCCCGCGGTCAATGATGCAACTGTGTGTGCTCAAGTACGTGCACTCGGCTACAACCATGCCCTCGACCGACCGTCCACTTTCACCCGCAAATATCTGGCGCCCATCTGGTACACGCTGTTCACCATACTGAACAGGTGTCTATCATCCGGGTGGAGGGGAATAGACCAGTGCACAGCCGATTTCCTGCGCTTATTCCATGCAGTATGCTACAACCGACACGTCGAATTTGCAATGATCATATGGCACGAGATGGTTACAGTACTTCCAAAGCTTGAACATCGTCTCGACCGATGCTCCACCATGACTCCGAGCCTTACTTATCTGACCCTCCTTTACCTTCTCGACATGTTGAAGACGTGGGATCTGAATCCACGGAATCCAATACGGCCCGTGCTATCCGATTATCATTAATCCCACCCCGTATCGGACCAAACCCGGAATTTACTAAAGGAACTACATCTGCATCACCTTCAACCCCCCTCACCTAGCCTATTATGGGAGATACAAGGAGAACCAAGGGAGTATTAGGTGATGAGTTAGAACATGTGAGACGGATGGAATTATGGTCGAAAGCGAACCAAGAAAGATTAAGCCGTAAAGATAAAGAGGCTTCTGAGCGAATCCAGCCAAGTGTCATCCGGGTTGCCACATCTGCTATCCCGTCTCAATCGTTGGGACGGGGTATTGAAGAAGCCGCCGTGGACCCAGCGGCGCAATTGCACAACCTCCAAAGCCACTCATCCGTCTCTCAAAAGACGGATGTTTCAACTTCGCACGGGGAATTAGCACAACTTCTACTGGTCTCTCATTCGGAGGGTACCGGTATTGAAACAAGGGACCAACCTCCCCCGGTCTCGACTTCTTTGTATGCACTCTTGAGTCTAGAGCCATTTGCTAATATTACTTCTTCGGCTAGGACACAAGATGAGGAAACGAACATCGGTGCTCTTGGTGACCCGATCGAAACCTCCGTAGTGTCTCCGCATTTAATCGGAATGCGAGGATCGGAGGGAAATCCTACCACAGCTACCCCTATGCCAACCGTGAACGTAGGTGGCTCTACCTCTAAGGTAGACGCCTCAACGGGTAATCTAAGTGATCCCGAAGTTACATTACCCGACTTAGTGTCAAAGGGATATCTGGACGGCGCCCTAAAGGCCGTCCGCAAGGCCATGGAGCAGCGATTCACCAGTGAGCTCGACAAACTAAAGACTCTGATCAAAGGTAAAGAGAAAATGGTCGAACCTGAAACTGCACCGACACCACCACCGGCTCCCGTTCAGGCTATCTATTCGGTGGATACTTTGAAGACCATGCTCCTAGCTCAGTTGCTCCAACACCAAGATACCGATGCCTCTACCGAAGCAGACCTGATATCCGTTCTGAAATCCCAGGTTAATGCTCCTTCGTCATCAATAACCACTCGCATGGATCAGCTTGATACGACTCTCAAGGATGTTCAACAAGCGCTCAAAACGCTATCCGAGAGAGTCGCCTCCATGGAAGAAACCTGCAAAAGTCAAGCCGGTGGTCAAAAGCGAAGACACGATGATCAGGATGATCCTGATCACCATGAGGGGGTGAATAAAAGACAGATTAACCGAGACCGCCCAGATCCTCACCGAAACTACCGTGGTTCAACCAGAACCATCAACTGCGGCAACTACAACTGAAGAACAACCCGAAGCCAAGTTGCCTTTAGTCGAGATGGTACAGGATATGGACATCTCTGACGACGAAGACCCGACGATTGAAAAGCATGAGGGAACAACACAGGATTTGGTCAACTTTGATACATCAGATGGATCTACACTCAATCTTATTGATCCAAACACACAGACCGACCCGGACACCGAAGATGCATGGTATGAAAAAGCCGCCAGTGCCGTAAATCTCTAGGTAAATCTGGTATTTCCAACTGATGAAGATGATAATGTTGACTACGATCAATTTCTGCTGCAAAATCTGTATGGCACTCCCGTTCACTCAGCTCAAGCCGCCGAAACTTCCGCAAGACCCGAATCTACAACTGCTGATATTCCGACATCTCCTCAACAACAACCGACAGCTTCTGATCTTCCTCCTCCTCAACAGCAACAGATCCGATGGGAGAAGATCACGATATTTATTCCTCACCCGGAGGAATCTCTGAAAAGGCTGTTCGTCCCCAGGTTACGCCCTATCGAGCCTACTTTTTGCATTGGTATTTACAGTTCCAACCCTGAATACCAAAGCAAGTACATAAACGCAATGAAGCGGTGTCTGGCAGTTAGCCAAGTCCGAACCAAGCATAAGATCACCGAAGTGCTGAATATCCAAACACGCAATGAAGCGGTGTCTGAAATTTATGTTTCCCATCGTCACCGTCCGACGAGAAGACGGAAATGAATGGCGATTCTCTGAAGCCGATTTCCAGCACCTCCGACCGTTCGACTTCTATGCTATACTGAAAGACCTACGTACCAGAATTATCCAACCGCTTCAAGTAACCAAAGCGCTCAAAGTTGTTCGTCGATTCCTAGTCCGTACCATCATGATGTCCTATCTCACGGACTTTCAAATGGCAATCGAGAATAGAGCAAAGAAGGTAAACCTGATAAAGCCGAATTTGAAAGTGCCCGAACTGAAGATGTATCCTGAGAACGCACTGCTTCTGGAACTAGAATTTGGGATAGTTTACATCAACGATCAAAATGAAAAGAGATTTCTATGCTTCAATCAGGTAGACAGATTCTGCGACAACACGCTCTTCAAAGTTCAAGATGCTTTTCGAAAAATCATCTCCTTCGAATCTGAAAATCAAAGGCTCTCGTATGTTCCCAATCCGAATGAAACTACTACTCGAAAAGCCTTAGCAGTGGTTGAAGAACGCATCGACTATCGCCGTGCCATCCGAATGTTCGAGGTACACTTTGCGCTCCGAAAAAGATACGTTGATAACTGGCGCGAACTCGAACTTCGATTCAAAGGGGGAGATTGTTAGGGTCAATTATGTGTTGAATAGAAGTTTAAGGGCTTGTTTGTATTTGTTTAATTTGAGCCTTGTTAGTAAACGGGTCGTGGGCTTGTTAAGCACAGGCCCAGAGTATTTAAAGTTTTGTTTAGCTTAGAATTAAGCTAGTTGTTCATTTAGCTTTCCTATTCGTATTGTAAACTCTCTGATTATTGAAAGCAAATTGGATGACCAGTTGAAATCATAACCATTGTTATTCATATATTGATTTCATTATTGTTCGTTGCACGGATCTGGAACTCACAATATTGTCTACTTACAATTTTCACTAAGTGTTTCTTAAAGAGTCATTATCAAATCACTGAGGGTTTGGATCAACAATCTCCCCCTATTTGATATTGACATAGCAACAAAAAGAAAATTGCTAACTATGAAAACATAAGGATAAAAAGAACTCATAAAGTATTTGTCCCTTTTACTGTTTTCTGGGATCTTTTGAGTACTGATGGAGTAAAGTACATTCGCTGAAAATTTTCTTTTAACATAGGGAAGTGGAAAAATTACAAGTTGTTAGAGCAGGTTTTAATAGTTTATTTGAAGTTCAAGGGTTGTTTTGTAATAGTTTATTTTGAGCCTTTTAGTGAACGGGCCGTGGGCTTGTTAACCACGGGCCCATTGTATTTAATGTTGATTAGCTTGGAAAAACAAGTTAATCATCTCTTTAGCTTTCAATTCATACTGTAATATTCTCTCTGAAAGTTAATGAAAGGGATGACCAGTTGAAATCATTGCTTTTATTGCATATCATATTCGATTTCTGTATTGTTGCACGGATCTGGATTCAACAATTGGTATCAGAGCAGACAGACGGATTCGATTCAAAGCTTCATTCATCGATTTCTGGTTAGTTTGACTTTTTCTCGTCTGACCATTCTTGAATTTTCAAATCTTTGATTCTGTCGAAATTGATTGTTTCTGCTTATTGGGTTGTGTTAGCATCATTGATATTAGTAATTCTGCAAATTTTCGTGCTCTAATTCGATCGTTTAAGTGGTTAATTAAGAAAATCAATATCAAAAGTTTTGGTAGTGTTCTTCATCAAAGATTCAATTTTTATCATCAAAACTAGGTGTTTTTGCATTGAAATCAATTGGGTTAGTGTTATTTTTGTATTTGGCATTGTTACTAATCTTCCAGGATCAATTTTGGGCAAGCCTAATCGAAAGTTCGATCGATTTAAGCAAACAGCCCAGTTTTCCGGACAAGTCAGCCGACTTTTCCGGAAAGCAACCAAGTGTCCGGATAATTGTGTGAAAATCCATCCGGACTCGCCATTTTTTCGGGTAAGTCTTCCGGGTAAGTCATTTAATTTCCACTCTTTCCGGGTATTTCCTTCCGGAAACCCAATGTTTCCGGTAAAGAACTTTTATCCGGACAACTCTGAGTATCCGGTAAAAATTGTTTTATCCGAACAACATTAAGTTTTCGGGAAAACCTTTTATCCGGAATCTCTTACTACCCGGTAAGTCCATCACCCGATAAGCTCAGTTTTCCGAATTCCTTATCCGGAAACCACCCGGACACTTAATCCGGGAGCTGCTTTGAACCCTCATTTTCAAAAAAAATTAGGGGCGTTGCCCCCAGACCCCGTAAGGGCGTTGCCCCTTGATCCCACCCGCTAACCGGGTAGCGGGACCCCCGTGCTAAGTCGCAGGAGGGGGACATTTAAGTATCCTTGATACTATTCCACTTTGAATCGAACAATCGTCTGACGATCACTCCAGTGCAACTGAAGATGTCTCCTACTGTAGAAGACAAGACAAAGTTGTGTCACGTATGTAAACCTATCTGTTTAGAACTTTCTGACCAAATGACACCTCTTGCTGAACGGATAGATTCCTACAAGGCCACCAGTAATGAACAACTACTTGAGATTAGATCACTATCTGAAAAGTTAGATGTTCAAATGCAAATAACTGAGAAATACAAGTCTGAAAATGCTATTTTAAAAGAAAAATGCAAAAATCTTTCAATAGCACCTAAAGACTTAAGGGCCAAATTATCTGAACTTCAGTCACAGTTTGATCAGTGCTTGAATGAGAAAGCATAAATTGTTTATCAATGCTCTGCTCTTCAAATTCAACACAAGGAGTTTGTTAACAAAATCACCGATCTTGAAACAAAACTCCACAAAAGAGGTCAAACTGATCAGACCATACACATGAATAAACCCAAGGAGTTCACTTACTTCAACAAAGAATGGGGTATCGGATATGATAACCCACATTATTTGAAAAAGGGAAGATGGTTTACACCAACTTTGTATGATTTTGCTTGTTTTGGGTTAGACAAAAAGTATCCGGAATATGCAATCCAATGGACTGGTCCTCTTGAACCTGAGAAGGAAGAGGAAACCGAGGAATATAAACGCAAACACTAACGAGGAATACAACTTCCATTTTGTTATGAGCCTTTAAATTATTCTTATAAAAAGGACAAAAAGTACCTCTCTAATGACTACTTCGACCCTTACAAGGTTGCTATGCCCAAGGATTCCTCCAAGAAGGATGAGGACCAAGCAACCGCAACCAAGTCTGAGACGGATGAGTTTAAACTCTATGTTCCCCCTCTCATCTTGGAAGCAAAGATAGTCGAGTTAGAGGAGTCACTCGAGAAAGAAAGGTCTGTTTTTCAAAATGAGTAGAAAGAGCTAGTTAAGGATCTTGAGAAACTCAAATCTGAGAAAAACAATGGTGTGTCAAGTGAAGAAAAGGAAAGTTTTCTGTGGGAAATCAATACGCTCTCATCGAAACTGTCTGAAATGACAAGAGAAACGATGAAGGAGCACCTGAGAAATGGTCAACTCCAAAAGCAGATTGACTTTCTCCAAACTCAAAAGCAGATTTCACCTTATCTTTCCTTCAACTCATCTGACACATCATCGTGTAAAGCCTTCATTGGAAATATCTCTTCTCAAGAAAGTAACGTCTCTCAAGACGAATGTGTTCAAAGGAATTTAAACTCTGATTTTTCGAACGCTTCCGCACCAAATTCCCCAAAGCACACAAGCACAAAGTGTTCCTCGCCTTCCTCGACCGATCCAAGTCCAGTAATTCCGGATGTCCATTTTTCAGAATATATGAACTCCGAAGGTAATTCTGATGGAGAGTTTGAGTCGTTCCCTTTCGTCAAACCTCTTCCGAGCCACACTGATTTTCTGTCACCAGTAGTCAATCGGCCGGTCAATTTTTTAAAGGGTGACAGTTCTGAAACAAAGGCCCCAGCTGTGATCAAGATTTCACAATCAAAACCAACTTCGAAACCTGTTTCCAAAAAGCAATCACAGCCTAGGCAAGAGACCGGACCATTGCCTACCAAATATACTGTTCCTTCTAAAGTCACTGACCGCACTGTCCCTGTTGTTTCGGATAAAACCGGTCGAGCTAAACAAACAAAACCAAAGTGGCCAGCTAAGGAATCTGTCAAAGATGCAGCATCAAAGTCTTTCAATACTGTGTTTTACCCTAGAATGAACAAAAACAATTGTGCTTGGAATCATAGGAATGATTTTGCTAAAAGAGATGTTAATTTTCCGATGAAAATTTATTCCACTCAACAATTGATTCAATTGTCACATGATTGTTTATGTTGCTCTAGTTGTGGTTGGAATGACTTTGAAGATATCCATAACAATGATTGGTTTGGGTCATATCACATGTATAATTCGACACCCAAACGCAAACCCCGTAATAATAAAAGAATATACTATAAACAGCGGGGTTTCCAATCAGAGGTTAAACCACAGCGGGAGAACAAACACATTCCAAAACGGCCTTCTTCTACTGAGGATAGACCGGCACCCAGGTGGAAAGCTGCTACAAAATCTGTTCCTCCTAACGGTGTAAATTCTGCACCGAAGAGGAAACAAGTGCCAAAACCAGTTCCCTCCACCGGTGTAAATCCTACACCTAAAGGGAAAGCTGGGACAAAGCAAGCTTCCCCAAACGGTGCCAAACCTAACCCTCCTGGACCCAGGCAAATCTGGGTACCAAAGGTCCGCTAAACTTGTTTTGCAGGACGGTCATGTGTGGTTCTTAGACACTGGATGCTCCACACACATGACCGCAAGGAGGGAGCTGCTCACGATTTACAAGGAACAATATTAAGAAGACGTGAGGTTTGTCTATACCTGTGCTTTAACAAGCTGCTCATGTGTTTAGGGGGAGCATGATTAGCCATCAGGTAAGTACATTCTACTGTTGAGGGGGAGCGTCACACATAATTTTTTATCTGCTGAAAAGTTTTTTTTTGTGTGGATACTCCCGTGTGTTTTTTAAGTCATGTTCATCATTTGAGGGGGAGCGACACATCTTTTTCTCTTTAAGTGTCAACAAGTTTTTTGTGTGTCGGACTCTCCATTGCACAACTCTGCATCATCCAAGGGGGAGCAAGTTTCTTCCCAAGCTCAATTCTAGGGGGAGCGAGAGAAGGCTCATTTTTAAATCCAAACAGTCCTATTTTGGCAAAATCTACAAGGACAGAGCATTTTTTTGTGAAAATCCCAGAGTATCCGAACAGTCTTATTTTTGTCCAGAATGCTCAACTGTATCCGGAAACCATGTTTGTCCGGAATGCTCAACTGTATCCGGAAACCATGCTTGTCCGGAACACCTTTTGTTCGGATACTTGTGTCGTCCAGAAAGTTTTGACGATCAATAGTTTTATCCAGACACCCTTTGTCCGGCTACTTGTGTTTGTCCGGAAAGTCTTATTTGTTCAAATCCTTGTCCGGACATCCCTGTTTTGATCTATCCGGTACCTGTTTTGTCACTGCCAATCCTCAATCTATCTCAGATTGAGCCTATCAAAGCAAAGGTACGCGCTGATACTTGTTTATCCGTCCTGTTTACTAACTTTGGGTCTTTTTACAGATATTCAATGGCGGATCAACAACCTCAATCCGAGGGGAAGAGTCACATTGTTTTTATTACAAAGTGTAAATATTTTTTCTTGTGTTGATATCACTCTCACTCCGAGGTGGAGCAAGTCAATCCCCATGTATGTTTTGAGGGGGAGCAGGATAATATCCATGCTATGCATATGCCTGAAACCCTACCTGTGATAGCATATAGACGAGAGTTAGGAAATCCCATGGTCCAGCCAGAGCCGAAAGGACCTTCCCCGGGACATAGAACATGTGAGAAGGCGGGTATTAAGGTCGAACACGAACCAAGAAGGATTGAGCCGTAAAGATAACGAGGCTCATGAGCGACCCCAAACGAGCGATATCCGGGTAGCCACATCTACTACACCGTCTCATCTGTTGGGACGGGGTATTGAAGAAGACTCCGTGGACCCAGCGGAGCAATTACACGACCCCCTTATCCACTCATCCGTCTCACAACAGACGGATGTTTCAATATTACACGGGGAACAAGCACAACTTCCACCGGCCTCTCATTCGGAGAGTGCTGGTGTTGAAATAAGAGACCAGCAGCCCCCGGTCTCGACTTCATTTCGTGCACCATCGAGTCTAGAGCCACTTGTAATAGATCAATCTTTGGCTAGGACACTTGAAGAGGTACAACACCAAGTCGAGAATCTTTGTGACTCGACCGGAACCACCGTAGTGTCTTTACCTCTTGGTGAAACACAAGGATCGGCCGGAAATCCTACCACAGCTAACATCACGCCAACTGTGAACGTAGGTGGCTCTACCCCCTGTGGTCGACGCCTCAACGGGTAACCTAAGTGGTCCCGGAGTTATTCACCCCGACATTGTGTCGCATGGGTCCCTGGACAGCACCCTCAAGGCTGTCCGCGAGGCACTGGAACAACATGTCACCGACGAGATCGCCAAAGCCATCAAAGGCAAAGCTAAGATCGTTGAAGCCGAAACCGCACCACCACATCCACTGACATTTGCTAAACCTATCTATTCGGTGGATACCTTAAAGACGATGCTATTGGCCCAACTGCTCCAGGAATCCGAAACAACAGCCTCGACTGAAGCAGACCTGATCTCAGTTCTTCGATCCCAGGTCACTGCTCCATATTCATCTATCACATCACGCATTGACGCCATTGACTCGACCCTCAACGACTACAACAAAGCGCTCGCCACGCTGTCTGAGAGGGTTCGCTCACTAGAAGACACTTGTAAGAGTCAAGCCGGCGGTCTCAAACGCAAGCACGATGACCAGGATGATCCTGATCACCGTGAGGGGGAGAAGCGTCTACGCCAAACCGAGACCGCCCAGATCATGACTGCCGAAACTACAACAGTTGTTCAACAGGAACCCCCAACTGCGGCAACTACATCAGAAGCACCCGAAGCCGAGTTGCCACTAGCAGATATGGTCATAGATATGGAGATTTCAGATGAAGAAGACCCGACGGTTGAAAAGCCCGAGGGTTCAACACAGGAACTGGTCGATTTTGACTCGTCAGACAGACCGATACTGGACATGATAGATCCAGAGTGTGAGACCAACCCAGAGACCGAAGATGCATGGTACGAAAAAGCCGCCAGTGCCGTAAATCTCCAGGTAAATTTGGTCTTCCCTACTGATGAGGACGACAATATTGACTACGATCAGTTCCTGCTCCAAAATTTATATGGAGCAACTCCCGTTCACTATGCTCAACCCGCCGGAACACCATCAACAAGACCCGAGTCTACTACTTCCGATCTTCCGACAACTACTCCTCCCACGACAGCTTCTGATCTTCCTCCCTCTCCTCAACAGCAACAAATCCGTTGGGAGAAGATCATGGTACTTATCCCTCATCTGGAGGAATCTTTGAAAAAGTTGTTCGTACACAAGCTTCGCCCGATCGAGCCAACCTTTTGTCTTGGTATTTACAACCTCGACCCCGAATACCAACGGCGTTATATACTTGCAATGCAGCAGTGTCTTCCAGTCAGTCAAGTCAGAACAAAGCATCAGATCACAGAGGTTCTTAACATCCATTCATGCCGCATCATGAGGATCGTCTATCCAGTCTTCACCGTTCGCCGCGAAGATGGTAATGAATGGAGATTCTCTGAAGCCGACTTCAAGAACCTTCGACCGCTCGACTTTCTGGTATTACTGAAAGACTTACGTTCAAGAACCATCTGACCGCTAGAGATTACAAAGGCGCTCGAAGCCGTTTGTCGACACCTGGTCCGTACTATCATGATGTCATACTTAACGGATTTTCAAATGGCTGTCGAGAACAGGGCTAAGAAAGTCAATCTGATAAAACCAAATCTGAAAGCTCCTGAACTGAAGATGTATCCCGAGAACTCTCTGCTTCTACAACCTGAATTCGGGATAGTCTACAATAACGAACAGAACGAAAAGAAGTTTCTGCGTTTCAGTCAGGTAGACAGATTTTGTGACGGCACGCTTCTAAAGGTCAGAGATGCTCTTCGAAAGATTATTAAGCACGAGTCTGAGAATCCAAGGTATTCTTATGTTCCGAATCCGAATGAAGTAACAGCTAGGAATGCCTTGGAAATGATTGAAGATCGCATTGACTATCGTCGCACCATCAGATTGTTCGAGGTACACTTCGCGCTCCGCAAAAGATATGTCTTCAACTGGAGAGATATAGAGCGCCAACTCGAACTTCAAATCAAAGGGGAGATTGTTAGAGCAGGTTTTAATAGTTGATTTAAAGTTCAAGGGTTGTTTTGTAATAGTTTATTTTGAGCCTTTTAGTGAACAGGCCATGGGCTTGTTAACCACGGGCCCATTGTATTTAATGTTGATTAGCTTGGAAAAACAAGCTAATCATCTCTTTAGCTTTCAATTCATACTGTAATATTCTCTCCGAAAGTTAATGAAAGGGATGACCAGTTGAAATCATTGCTTTTATTGCTTATCATTACGATTTCATATTTGTTGCACGGATCTGGATTCAACACAAGTACAACAAATAAAGTTACAAGTACAAAAGATACAAGCTGATAAAGATAGAAGAATTGCAAGGAAATCCTATCAGCTAACCAGGTTCTTTCTTGACTAGCTCATCAAGAGTGTCGGTCTCTGAAATCATCCGATCAGGGACTGTAACTCCCTGTTCCCTTTTTTTCTATGCTTCGCGGTAGATGTGGGGCTTCAGGAGTTATCCGAGGAGATTTTGTTTGTACTCACACCAGTATAGTAAATCTCTGAGTTGTTCGATTGGAGTTTTGTATAACTCAGAGATGCGTTGAAAGCATTCACGACATTTGAAGTCATAGAAGAAGATGCCATAAGGATTACTGATTACTCTGCCATGGTTGAATCTTTCAGCAGGAGGTAGAGATATGTCAAGTCCGGAGAGGTCAAGGGCAGGACCGAGAACTGCTTCACGAGAGAATTCAATCCCTGTATCGTTTCTTAATGTCGGGCCTGGAGAAGGAGTTTTCTTCTTTGGAGCAGCTCGCTTCTTTTGAATTTGTGGAGGACAAGGAATATCAATCGCCGAGGAAACTAAGTCGATCTGCTTGTTTATTTCTTGTATGACATAGGTCCTGAAAGTTGAGATGGATCTTTGAATTGCTATTCTCATCTCCAACCATTCAGCGAGACCAAAAGTATTTATGGCTGACATGTAGACAGTTTTGTGGTAGCCGCTTTTTTTGACTATTTGGACATTAACGACCGGTACCTTTATATTGTTTTTCAGAGCATATTTCCCTTTGACATTCACAGCTTTTATCCTTGAGGGATGTTGTCTGTAGTGGCACATCTTCTTACACCATTCAAGAGTGGTGTCGCTGACTTTGGTTTTTTTCTGGTGAGTCTTCTATGCGTCTATTAGCAGTTTCTCTTGGACAGCAACAGGAAATCTTCTCAAGTCTGGGTCTTCAAAAGAATGTTGGGCTAGTTCTAGGGCATATTCCCTGTCTTTTTCTTTAGCCTTCTTTCGTTCAGCGAAGAGTTGTTCAGCTTTGAGAGCTTCAGCGATTTCCTTGTTTGTGAAATGCCTCAGGTGATGAGGAACAAGGCGCTTGGCTTCAAGTTTCTGAACCATTGCAGCTCTCTTTTTCGTTTCTTCTTCACTTGGTATTTGAGGAACCAAGGAAGGTCTATTTTTGTGAGAGAGAGGTTCTTCTTCCTGTTCTTCTTCAAAAAGGTCATCAGTCTCAGCGATGTCTAAGACTGGGATTATTTCATCAGCTCTTGTGGCTGGGATTATTGTTGATGCAGTAGGAGGAACTGCAGCTATATCTCCAAGCAGGGGAGAGGACTAGCTGAAACACAGCGATCTTTTAAGTAAGATTATTTGGAAAGAAAGAGATAGAGAAAAGAATGAGGGTTAAGTGTTTAGAGGTTTTATGGAGACGAGAATTGAGATTGAGAAGGGATAGAGGAGGGATGCAGTATAAGGAAATAAAGTGTATGTTACCTAACAAACTGGCTTCCTGAAGAGTATAGCCAAGTTGTCTTTAGAAGAAACACCTTTGTTCTTGCCTTTGTCAGCTTCAGACGCTGCAGGCTTTTTGGTGGTCCCCTCCCCTGATTGTTCTATGATGACAACCCATTTTTGAGCTGGGGATTTCTTGATTGGCTGGACGAAGAATAAGTCATCATCATCGTCATCATCATCATCATTTTTAGGAGATGATGATAGTTCATCATCAGCGATGTCGACGTCTTCATCATCTTCTGCTTCTTCAGCTTTAGATTCTTCCTCATCATCGTAGGGTTCGGTGACATCAGCTTCAGCTTCCAAGTGCTCATCGAGTTGCTCCCCCTCAAATTCAGAGGGAGATTTCTCGGTTCCCTCAGGGTTTTCAACTCCTTGAGGTTGTTCAGTTGTAGCAGCAGCATCACAAACAATACCCTCCCCCTCAGAGTTATGGGGAAGGTCTTCAAGAGTTTTATTCTCCCTCTCAACATTATGGGGAAGGTCTTCAGTCTTCTCCCCCTCTTCCACATGATGAGTGGGGGAGGAAATAGCAGTCTCAGCAGCAACAGCAACAATGTGCATTGGGTCCCTGTCTTCCAGGCCAGAGATCCCATCACATGTTTCAATCCTACTTAATCTGTCTTCCAGGCCAGATATAGCAGGAGTGATTCTTTGAAGATCCTCTCGATCCACCTGAGTAAAGTGCAAAGGAGCACAAGTAACAGCATTCAGGCAGTCGAGGATTTGCTGAAGTATATTTGTGGCAGTGCTGACATCTGTCTTTAAGGTCGACACCTCACCTTGAAGATTTCCAACCACTGTCTTCAATGATGTGACTTCATTGGACAGGGCTGTAAAGTTGGTGGAGAGAGTGTTCTTGGCGGTGGAGTGTTCAACGAGAGTAGTAGCAAATTGACCAATGCTACCTTCCACCTTCTCCAGATCAGCACTGAAGGCTTTCTTTTCGACCTGAGTGGTCAGCGTCTTGAGATTCTCTCCAGCGTTTGTAACCGCTGAAGAGTTAGCAGAAAGAGTAGTGATGAGAGAGTCCACCTTGGTCGATGACCTGTAAAGGTTTCATAGTTGTCTTCCAGAGAGCCTTTACGCTGAGAATTTTCCGCAGGTCCTTTATTTAAATCCTGCATCCGCCGTAGTTCTTCAGCAGATGAGTCACCCAGATGAATGACCTTCGTTGTAGAGAAAGGAGGAATAGATGGAGTGACCAAAGAAATGGCGGGAGGAACAACGGTTGAGAAGAGGGATTTGGTGAGAGCTTCAGCGTCGGATTAGTTGAGAAATACTTCTTCAGTCCTTAGAGGGTCTGAAGGAGGGGGGTTTTGTTCTAAGTTTATAACCTCAGCGTTTAGAGATGCTTCAGTATGGAAGGGGTGGCTTGAGCAGCTGTGGCAGAGTGTACCACGGAACTATCCAACGGCTCTTGTACAGAAAGAGTCATGGAGTCTTGTAATAACCAGGTATTTTATCTAAATTAAAATTGGAATTTTATAAGTCTTGATTTTTGTATTTTATGGAGTTAAGAAATTAAGGGATAAGTTTTTATTGTATAATAGAAGCTTAAGGGTGTGTTTTGTCAAGTGAAGCAAGTTTAGGGTTTGTTTGGTATTTTACCCAAACCTTGTTAGCCAAAACCGACTCAGTAGTTTAAAGTATAAGAAATATCCCAATTTGAGATATTAAAGCAAAAACCCAAATAGTGTGTGTGTGTGTGTGTGAATTTTTTCACGGCAGAGAGAGAGAGAGAAGAAGAACCATCGAAGAAGAAGAAGAAGATTAAAGTTACTCAGCTGGGATTTTGTGCTTGGTGCAGTAACATCAAAGAGATAATTTTCTGATTTAAACTCTCTTTTATGAGAATTAGGTTTCTTTTGGAATTTGAAGTGGGTTTAGGTGATTTTAGAAGAATTTGTGAATTTTAGTTACAATTAGGGTGTTAAAAAGAGTTTAGAACACTTCTGTGCAAAATCTGGGTAAAAGATGGATTCCTGCAAATGAACTGAACTTTTCTAAAAAAGACGATGAACAGTGTTTTTGCGAAAAGTAGGAATTCGCAAGCCTTGGTTGCGAAAAGTCCACTTTGCGCAAGTAGCTAAAACGCATAGTAAAGATTTCACATCTGTTGGTTACGAAAAGTAGGGAACTCGCAACTGTGGTTTGCGAGAAGTGAGGTTTTCGTATCTGTTGGTTGCGAAAAAGTAAGGAACTCGCAACTATGGGTTGCGAAAAGTAAGATTTTCGTAATAGTGGATTGCGAAAAGTTGGATTACCTGTTTATGTGTTAAAAAGTATGTATACTTTAATTTATTTCAGATAATAAGGATCGGGGTTAAAAGTTAATCTGTTTTGAGGAAAGTTTGAAGGACCTTGCTAAAAAGATAAGGTGAGTTTTACTTTAAAAAGTATTTTACTGGAATGCATTATGTGAATAACAAATGTTAAATAAAGTGTATGAATAAGTCATACGTGGGTGATTATAATATATTGAGATATTATAATTACGTGAGTATTATATGAAAATATAATACGTGGCCGGGCTTTGGACCGGTGTGTTAAATTGGCTCGCAACCAATTGATATTGGCCATTGGTAGAGGGATAAGGTTGGATGAGACAGGTATGATGTAGCAATCTTGACTGGTATTAATTTACGTGTGAAATATGTGTAATTATATAAAGAGTGTTTTATATAAATGAAACTTTAATGATTTTCAAATGTCAGGGATTTCCTCACTAGACCTTTAGGTCTAACCCTCATTTTCTGTTTTAAAATATGTATTCCAGGTGGTGGATCCAGTAATACCAAGTGATTAGAAAACTTGTTGCATAGCTTTTGAGGAGATGATCGATAAGAGAAACGTGGATGCTTTTGTACTTATAAATTGTTGTTAGTTATTATGTAATTTAAAGTGAATCAAATTGTGCTGAATTTTTATTATGTCTAGACTTTAGTTGGGACCAAATGTGGAACGTGATGTACTTTTGTTGCAAACATATAATGAAATATATGATTATATGTACTTTTGGATATGTGGGATGTTACAGATGGTATCAGAGCCCTAGTTTAAGGGATTTAGGTATTAGTATTTGTACCTAGACTTAAACTGCATGTGAAGTAGGATGTCCCTATTATTTTTAGAACCTGGGGATGCTAAGTATAAAAGGTGGAAGGAACATCATGTAAGGTAATTTCAAATTACACCAGGCCAGTGTAATTATGATCTTACAGGTGCATGTTTGAACTGGAATACCTTGTTATATAGGGTATTTGCTTATGTGTATATTAACTTTGTTTGAATCTACATAATGGCAAGTGGCACTAGACAAAGGAATCAAAGAGGAGGAAGGAATTCGGGTGGAGAGAATCCACCAATAGGAACAGGGGGTAGAGGAGGAGATCGTGGTAGAGGCAGGACCGGAAGGGGAACTGGGGGCCGAACTGGAGGTAGAACACAACAACATGGTACAGAGTTTGTTACCCGGGATGATCTGACCGCTGAAATGGGGAGATTACAGGATAACATTCAAGCCATGTTCGAACGTACTCGTCATAATGAAACTGAAAGACCAGATCCGGAACATGAAATAGAAATGCCACTTACCTCCACTATTTTACCGGTAATGAAAAGGTGTGACTATTAAATGTTTCTTAGTTGTAAGCCCCCTACATACTCAGGAGATCGGGATCCGGTAAAAGCTATGAGATGGCTGAAAGAAATCGAGGCTATCTTCAAAACGTGTAAATGTGTTGAGCAAGATAAAGTGCTTTATGGAACTGCAATGCTAAAAGGTGATGCTCTGTATTGGTGGGAGGCTCATACAGAATCGAGAGGAACGGATGTATATACTACCTTTTCATGGGAGGAATTCGTGTTAGCATTCACAACACACTTCTGTCCACAAGCTGCTGTCAGACAATTGGAAGAGGAATTTATGAATCTACAACAAGGGAATCTGTCGGTTAGAGATTATACTGCACGATTTTTAGAAAAGTCTCGTTTTGCGGGATATTATGTTGCTACAGAAAAGATGAAAATGGAGAGATTTATTTATGGATTAAATGCAGAGGTCCGAAGGTTGGTGACTGCCACGGGGCCAAATAATTTTACAGTTGCGGTGGATGCTGCAGAAAATGTGGAAAGAGATAATAAAAGAGATGCTGGTGACAAGAGCTTGGGGAAAAGGAAATGGGAAGGACCATCACAGGATTCAAGGAAGCCTAGATTTCAAAGGTTCGATAATCGTCCGTCGTTTCGACCAGTAGATAGACCATGTCCAAGATGTAATCGCTACCATCAGGGAAATTGTCAAGTGGAGTCGCGGGTTTGTTTTAAGTGTGGGAAAACCGGTCATGTTGTTAAAGATTGTCGAGTAACACGGTTTTGCTTTTTGTGCAACTCTCCGGATCACCTCCAATCTGATTGTCCGCGAGGTAGAATACAACAAGGGGGTACATCCGGGAAGTCGGCCATTACTAGACCAGTGGTTCCAAGAATAGAACCGCCCAGAACGAGGGGTCGTACATTTCAAATGACAGCTAAAGAGGCGGAGGAAACTCCGGATGTGGTCACAGGTACATTTTTCATAAACTCCACGCGTGCTAAAGTGTTATTTGATTCTGGTGCAAACCGGTCTTTTGTGTCTCCCTCCTTTGCTGCTCACATGCATTTAGAGCCTAAAATGTTAAAACATGCCTTATTAGTAGATACTGCAAATGATAAACAAGTGGCAGTTAAAGAGGTTTTTGATTGTTGTATGATAAACATAGAGGGGTGTGGAGTACCGATACAACTATTCCCAATAGAGTTGATCGAATTTGATGTGGTAGTAGGAATGGATTGGTTAGCTGAGAATCGGGCTAACATAGTTTGTGATAAGAAAATAATCAACGTTGTTTTACCTGATAAGAGGGCAGTAGTGATCTATGGTGATCGTAAGAATCATCAGTCCAATCTTATATCTATGATAAAAGCCTGAAAATGTGTTAGTAAGGGTTGCTCGAGTTATTTAGCCTATGTGATAGATAGTAGGCCTGAAAAGAGTAAGCTGGAAGATATTTCCATTGTTAATGAATATCCTGAGGTTTTTCCTGAAGACTTGAATAGTCTTCCTCCTGTTAGACAAGTAGAATTTGGTATTGACTTAATCCTTGGAGCCACTCCTATTGCTCGCGCGCCGTATCGATTAGCACCACCAGAAATGAAAGAAATGATGGCACAGCTTCAAGATTTATCTGATAAGGGCTTCATCAGACCTAGCTCTTCGCCGTGGGATGCACCAGTTTTATTTGTGAAGAAGAAAGACGGTTCAATGAGAATGTGTATCGATTACCGGGAGCTGAACAAGCGCACGATCAAGAACAAGTATCCACTTCCAAGACTTGATGACCTGTTTGGTCAATTAGTTGGAGCTTGTTACTTCTCCAAGATTGATCTCAGATCTGGCTACCATCAGTTGAAGGTTAAGGAAGAGGATGTTTTAAAGACTGCATTTCGCACAAGATACGGCCACTACGAATTTTTAGTAATGCCTTTCGGATTGACGAACGCTCCAGCTGCTTTTATGGATCTAATGAATCGGGTATGTAAGCCTTATCTCGATAAATTTGTCATTGTGTTTATCGATGATATACTTATTTATTCCCGATCCAATGAGGATCATGCGCAACATCTTCGTTTGATTTTGGAGTTATTGAAAAAAGAAAAGTTGTACGCTAAGTTCTCTAAATGTGAATTCTGGTTGCGGGAAGTTCAGTTTTTGGGTCATGTAGTTTCATAGAAGGGTATACAAGTCGATCCAGCGAAAGTGGAAGCAATTGAAAGATGGGAACCGCCGAAGACAGAAACCGAAGTACGTAGTTTTCTGGGTCTAGCTGGATACTATCGGAAATTTATAAAAGACTTTTCTCGAATCGCGACGCCATTGACTAAGCTAACTCGGAAGAATTTAAAGTTCGAATGGAAAGCAGAGCAAGATGAGGCATTCAGAATATTGAAGGAGAAACTCTGCAGCGCGCCGATATTAGCATGGACAGAAGGTTCCGATGATTTTGTGGTCTACAGTGACGCTTCTAAGCTGGGTTTGGGATGTGTACTTATGCAACGTGGAAAGGTGATTGCCTATGCTTCTCGTCAGCTAAAGGATCATGAAAGACAATATCCTACTCACGATATGGAACTTGCAGCGGTTGTCTTTGCATTGAAGATTTGGAGACATTATCTTTATGGTTCTAAATGCCAAATTTTCACTGACCATAAGAGTCTCCAACATCTTTTCGATCAGAAGGAACTGAATATGAGGCAAAGAAGAAGGTTGGAATTGGTAAATGATTACGATTGTGAAATCCTTTATCACCCCGGAAAGGCGAACGTAGTAGCAGATGCCTTAAGTCGTCAAGAAAGAAGTGGAACAATAAAGGCGATATCGCTACGAGCTGAACTCCTCCCAAATATCTTTGACGAATTACTGAAGTGCCAGATAGATGCTTATCAGAAAGAAAGTTTGAAATCAGAACGGTTAGTGGGAATATCAGTATTGCTTGGGAAAGATGACCGTGGGTTATGGTGTATGGGAAACAGAATTTGGGTGCCTCGTTTGGGTGGATTACGTGATCGTGTACTACAAGAAGCACATCAATCTCGATTTTCTATTCATCCAGGTACAAATAAAATGTATAGAGATTTGAAACAATTCTATTGGTGGCCGGGAATGAAGAGAAGTGTTGCTAAGTATGTGGAAGATTGTACTACCTGCAAGAAAGTAAAGATTGAGCATCAGAAACCGTTTGGTCAGTTACAACGACTAGATATACCAATGTGAAAATGGGATCAGATCACTACTGATTTTATTACCAAGTTGCCTAGAACTTCAAAGGGATTCGATTCTCTTTGGGTGATTGTGGATAGATTGACGAAGTCTGCTCATTTCTTGCCGATAAAAGAAACTGATTCCTTGGAACGTTTAGCTAAATTGTACATTAATGAAATAGTAACTCGACATGGAGTTCCAATCTCGATTATTTCCGATCGAGATTGTCGATTTACTTCTAGATTTTGGAGAAGCTTTCAAAAAGAGATGGGAACGCAAATAAAATTGAGTACAGCATATCATCCACAGACTGACGGACAGAGTGAAAGAACAATTCAGACTTTAGAAGATATGCTCCGGGCTTGTATAGTTGATTTTGGGGGATCATGGGATAAACATCTACCTTTGATAGAATTCGCCTACAACAACAGTTATCATTCTAGCATTCAAGCGGCACCGTTTGAAGTATTGTATGGTAGAAAATGCCGAACGCCTCTGTGTTGGAATGAAGTGGGGGAGAAACAATTAGCAGGGCCAGAAATAGTACAGTTAACAGCGGATAAGATTACTCAGATTCGGGACAGATTAAAAGTGGCTCAAGACAGACAAAAATGTTATGCAGATCGACGCCGGAAACCGTTAGAGTTTCAGGTTGGGGATTTTGTAATGTTGAAAGTATCGCCCTGGAAAGGAGTCATACGTTTTGAGAAACAAGGTAAACTCAGTCCGAGGTATATTGGTCTGTTTGCAATTACCGAAAGAATTGGGGAAGTGGCTTACCGACTAGATTTACCTCCAGAATTAAGCAGGATTCACAACGCGTTCCATGTATCGAATTTTAGGAAATGTTTGGTGACTTCAGACCAGGCAGTCTCTCTACCGGATATCTAGGTTGATGAAAAGCTGAACTATGTGGAGGAACCGGAAGCTATAGTTGATCACAAAGTCAAAGTATTGAGGAACAAAGAAATCAGACAGGTAAAGGTCCAGTGGAAACATCATAAAGGTCAGGATGCGACGTGGGAATCGGAGTCGGAAATGAGAGCCAAATACCCTCATCTGTTCTCTTAACTGAATTCCGGGACGGAATTCTTTTAAGGGGGAGATGTTGTAATAACCAGGTATTTTATCTAAATTAAAATTGGAATTTTATAAGTCTTGATTTTTGTATTTTATGGAGTTAAGAAATTAAGGGATAAGTTTTTATTGTATAATAGAAGCTTAAGGGTGTGTTTTGTCAAGTGAAGCAAGTTTAGGGTTTGTTTGGTATTTTACCCAAACCTTGTTAGCCAAAACCGACTCAGTAGTTTAAAGTATAGGAAATATCCCAATTTGAGATATTAAAGCAAAAACCCAAATAGTGTGTGTGTGTGTGTGTGTGTGTGAATTTGTTCACGGCAGAGAGAGAGAGAAGAAGAACCATCGAAGAAGAAGAAGAAGATTAAAGTTACTCAGTTGGGATTTTGTGTTTGGTGCAGTAACATCAAAGAGGTAATTTTCTGATTTAAACTCTCTTTTATGAGAATTAGGTTTCTTTTGGAATTTGAAGTGGGTTTAGGTAATTTTAGAAGAATTTGTGAATTTTAGTTACAATTAGGGTGTTAAAAAGAGTTTAGAACACTTCTGTGCAAAATCTGGGTAAAAGATGGATTCCTGCAAATGAACTGAACTTTTCTGAAAAAGACGATGAACAGTGTTTTTGCGAAAAGTAGGAATTCGCAAGCCTTGGTTGCGAAAAGTCCACTTTGCGCAAGTAGCTAAAACGCATAGTAAAGATTTCGCATCTGTTGGTTACGAAAAGTAGGGAACTCACAACTGTGGTTTGCGAGAAGTGAGGTTTTCGTATCTGTTGGTTGCGAAAAAGTAAGGAACTCGCAACTATGGGTTGCGAAAAGTAAGATTTTCGTAATAGTGGATTGCGAAAAGTTGGATTACCTGTTTATGTGTTAAAAAGTATGTATACTTTAATTTATTTCAGATACTAAGGATCGGGGTTAAAAGTTAATCTGTTTTGAGGAAAGTTTGAAGGACCTTGCTAAAAAGATAAGGTGAGTTTTACTTTAAAAAGTATTTTACTGGAATGCATTATGTGAATAACAAATGTTAAATAAAGTGTATGAATATGTCATACGTGGGTGATTATAATATATTGAGATATTATAATTACGTGAGTATTATATGAAAATATAATACGTGGCCGGGCTTTGGACCGGTGTGTTAAATTGGCTCGCAACCAATTGATATTGGCCATTGGTGGAGGGATAAGGTTGGATGAGACAGGTATGATGTAGCAATCTTGACTGGTATTAATTTGCGTGTGAAATATGTGTAATTATATAAAGAGTGTTTTATATAAATGAAACTTTAATGATTTTCAAATGTCAGGGATTTCCTCACTAGACCTTTAGGTCTAACCCTCATTTTCTGTTTTAAAATATGTATTCCAGGTGGTGGATCCAGTAATACCAAGTGATTAGAAAACTTGTTGCATAGCTTTTGAGGAGATGATCGATAAGAGAAATGTGGATGCTTTTGTACTTATAAATTGTTGTTAGTTATTATGTAATTTAAAGTGAATCAAATTGTGCTGAATTTTTATTATGTCTAGACTTTAGTTGGGACCAAATGTGGAACGTGATGTACTTTTGTTGCAAACATATAATGAAATATATGATTATATGTACTTTTGGATATGTGGGATATTACAAGTCTTCAGCATGTGAATGCTTGGGGGTTGCTCCTTGGTTTTCTTGATCCTTTGAGAATCAAGTGGGGTGGTAGAGTGTTTCCTTTTCTTAGAAGGAGGGGAGGTTGCATCCTGGGTATCAGCAGTTGGGATTACCATTGAGGTAGCCGCAGAAGTAGAAGAAGTTGGAGGTCGAAGAATAGATAAGAGTTTAGAGAGACGTACCTCGTTTGGTAGGGGCTTGAAGTCAAGAACTTTAAGGCCGACCTTTGAGAGTCTCAAGTCGCCCACCTTCGGGTATTTGTCTTTCAGGCCTTGTTCGAAGAGGGCACTGACAAACCGGGGATAAGGAACACATGTTGGTCTATCAGCCGCATCCACCCTGAGCATCAGATCATCGTAAATGATTTTTGCCCAATCAATGTGGAGGCCTTTCAGTAGAGAGTATCCCATGGCCTGTTGGAGTTGTGATGCTTGGTCAGTTGATACAGTCTTTGCTGTCAGGCAGCTGATCAAATGAGCAAAGATGAAGTTCATCTCACTTGGCATCTTTGACTTCTTGATGGCAATCAGCTTCTTTTCAGGGAGTTCATCTATCCCTGAGTCCCATACGTACTTCATTGCATCGAAGAATGCAATCAGGGCTTCCCTATCGATGAGTTTTTGGGATTGGGTAGAGGGACAAAGCATTTTTCTTTTGTGGTTGCGGGGAGGTTTAGGGACACCTGATATTACCAGGTGTAATCTTGGAAGTACCATGGTCGGTGTCAAAGAGAATGACATCGATTTTCTTCTCTGGGTCCTTGGTATAGGTGATCTGAGCTCTTCTGGCAGAATACCAAAACTGAGCTAGTAGATGTTTATTGGCTGGAGGAGCGATGGTTAGAGCTGTGGAGATAGGGCATGTCTTCAGAAAATTCACAGCATCATCAAGATGTGTGACCTGCGTGAAATCGAATAGAGCATATGGATTGTTGCTCTGAAAGGTAACTTTCTCGATTTTAAAAGTAACCGGAGGAGCTTTGGTGATTACAGTAGCCTCGGCAGTAGTAGGAGACTTGGTAGTAGGAGCGTCAATGGAAGATGCCATTTCTGTTTATCACATGTAAACATGAAGACAATGAACAAAAAAATTTCTTAATGTGGAAAGATTTTCCAAATAAGATGTTTTTGGGTTTTGCACATTTCATTCAGACCAAAGATGTCTTAATGAAGATTAGGGTTTTTCTTGTTTTGAGAAAGAAATACAAAACATAGTGAACATTGGTTTTCCAGTTTCTGTTTGAAGGAGAGATTCTAGAAAAACATTTGAAGATACAAGTTTAAGATTTCTTGTTTTAAACTTGAAGAACAACCATGAAGATTGTATTCATAAAATCATGAATAGAAAATTATTTTATTGTAAGAAGGTTCTTTTGTTTGATCTTTTAAAAACAATAATAAGATCGAAAACAAGTTTATTAGTTGCAAAAAATAAAAGAGATATTAACCTGTGATGTTTAAGAAGATGAAGATGAACAAGTTCTTGAGGTAATATCTTGAATGCAACAGAGTTCTTGCTTGAGAAAGATGATGTTCGCGTAAAGGTAAAAATATAAACTCGATTGTGTTTATATAGTGAGAGTAGAGAGAGAAAAACAATGAGCGGGAAAGTTTTTCATGATGACACGAACACGTCCCTCGATTTTGATTGGACAAGGAAGACGAAACGGGCAAACGTGTCAGAGAAAACGTGCCATGGTTTATCCGTTTGATGACGTCATAAACGTCCTTTCATATTTTAGGATGTATCTGAGGTTTTTGAAAGTTCAGGGACATTTTTTAAAACACGAAGCACTGAATTAGAAGTATCAGTGTTAAGTTTTAGAAATTTCAAAGTATCTCTGAAAGGAAGAGATATTCAGCGATGCAATTTGTTTTGAAATCTTGCATTCATAGGAGAACGTCAGCGAGTAAAGAGAGAACATACCTTGATATCAGCGAATCAATTTTGTTCAGAGAGAAGATGATTAATGGGTTATACAAGTTCATCGTTATCACTGATCAAATGTGAACCGCTGAAGATTTTACTCTTCAAAGTTCAGCATTCCAAGCTCGCTAATGAGAAAGTTGAATCTTGTCTCATCAAGAGGTTTGGTAAATAGATCAGCAAACTGAAAGTCAGTTGGGATAAAATGAAGTTCTATATCACCATTCATCCCATGATCTCTGATAAAATGATACCTGATTTCAATGTGTTTGGTCTTTGAATGTAGCACTGGATTGTTGGCTATAGCGATGGCACTAGTGATGTCGCAATAGATTGGAATCTTTGAGAGCTGAAGGTCATAGTCCAGTAGTTAATTTCTCATCCACAAGACCTGAGAACAGCAGCTTCCAGCGGCTACTGTTTGGGCAAAAAATCACGTTGTACGACCACGACCAGAGAAGGTAAGACGCACGTTATAATCCAAATCTTGTATTAAGATAAGGTCTCGACAAGAACCCAGAAAACATCCGTCGTCTCTCGTAAAAGGTAAGTCGTACGTCTCCCATGACGCCCGACCAAAGCATCGCCCGTCCCGTACGACCATCGCGTAAGATCATTGCACCTTCGACCAAAGCTAACGTTAACCTTAACTGTTACATTTGTACACTTGATTAAATGCAGGAGTCAAAGCCATTAACAGCCGGCAGCCGTAACGGACGGAGACTGTTATGAACATTCATCTCGGCGACCGTTTCTAGCCGTTGTAACCGTTAAAGAGAGCATTTAATGACGCAGAGACTATATATACTGAGTTCAAGCAATCATTTCAGGACATCTGAGACAACACAGAAGAACTCTACAGCAAATTCAAGTGAAGCATTCTCTCTCGAAGAACTCACTCTTGACGCACGACGACAGCTTTCGACCAACAGTTATTTACACTTTGTATTCACACAACAAACACCTGTTTTTACATTCAAACACTTGTACTTTACATTTCGAAGCATTTCCTTCATTTGTATTGTAATCATCGTACGACCGACGCCAGTATCAAGGACATCGCCCCTGATTGGCGACCATAGTATAGCGACGACACCCACTGTCGTCCGCAGGTTTTTTCCTCGTTTGAGGTTTTTCCTGCGTCATCAAATCCCTTGTCTCTTTATTTTTATTCTCGTCACACGTCTCGTCGAAAGATCCTTTCTTTAGTTGTTTAAGTCCACATCGACCTTAAGTTGTCCCTTTGGTGCGATTTTTGGCATTAACAGTTTGGCGCCATCCGTGTGACTACATCTAGAGAAAATCCTCGACGAACGTGCATTCTACTAATAGTTTCTTGGAGTTTCTTCTGTTCTCTATCACAGGAAGATGGCAGATGGCAGAAACTCAGAACGAACCGCTGACCCAGCACATGGAAAGCTTGAAAAGGTGCAAGATGTTCCTAAAGCCACCGATGATTATTTCCTAGAAGAAGTTATCTCTCGATCCCCACCTTAGGCAAAGGATAATATCTTTCTTGCAGGAATATGCTGACTGCTTCGCCTGGTCGCATGAAGATATGGTTGGCATTGACCCTAACATCATTTCTCACAAGCTCAATGTCGATCCATCGTTTAAACCCGTCAAGCAAAAGCGCCGTAAATTCGCTCCTGAAAGAAATAAGGTAATAAACGATGAGGTCGATAACCTCCTCAAGACAGGAAAGATCCGAGAAGTAAAGTATCCCGACTGGCTTGCTAATGTCGTGGTCGTGGCTAAAAAGAATGGAAAATGGAGGGTCTGTATCGACTTCACCGATCTCAATAAGGCTTGCCCGAAAGATCCTTTCCCAATACCGCATATCGACGCCATGGTCGACGCAACCGCAGGACATGAACTATTGACCTTCATGGATGCCTATTCAGGGTATAACCAAATCTTAATGCACGTCGAGGACCGGGAGAAAACCGCTTTTATGACGGACCGAGGTATTTACTGTTATAAAGTTATGCCTTTCGGACTAAAAAATGCAGGATCCACCTATCAGCGTCTAGTGAATAAAATGTTCAAAAACCATCTTGGCGACACAATGGAGGTATATATTGATGACATGCTCATCAAGTCAAAGCAAGAGGTCGATCATGTCGAGCATCTGAGGCAATCGTTCGATATCCTTAGAAAGTACAGCATGAAGCTCAACCCGACGAAATGTTCCTTCGGCGTCAGTGCTGGAAAATTCCTGGGTTATATGGTCACTCGCCGTGGCATCGAAGCTAATCCCGACCAGATCAAGGCCATCGTCGAGATCAAATCTCCCCGAAGTTTCAAAGAAGTCCAAAGGCTCACTGGTCGGGTAGCGGTTCTAAACAGGTTCATCTCCGGATCCTCAGATAAATGTCACCTATTTTATAATGTCCTCAGGAAGAACAGAGGTTTCGACTGGACCGACGATCATGAGCAAGCATTGCAAAAACTTAAAGATTACATGGCGTCACCTCCTTTATTGTCAAAACCTCACGATCATGAAATACTACAGCTATATTTGGCCGTCAGTCCTAACGCCGTAAGTGCAGTCTTGACACGAGAAGATGAAAAGCAACAATTACCAATTTACTATGTAAATAAATCTCTTTTGGACGCGGAAACCAGGTATTCCTCTATGGAAAAATTGCTTTTGTCGCTAGTCACAGCTGCTAAAAAATTGCGACACTATTTTGAGTCGCATCCCATTACTGTCGTAACTAACTTCCCTCTTAAGTCTGTCTTAAGAAAACCTGAGTTGACAGGTCACTTAGCAAAATGGAGCATATATCTCAGCAGTTACGACATAGACTTCAAACCCAGGACTGCGATCAAATCGCAAGCCTTGGCAGATTTTATTGCTGATTTCAGCCCTGAGCTGGAAAAAGAAGCAAAGCTCGAAGTGTCAGCTGTGGCGACTCACGGCGACGTACCTTGGATCTTACATGTCGACGGATCATCTAACATTAGAGGCTCAGGACTAGGCGTCGTCCTAAAGTCGCCATAGGGGGGCAAGATGGTATACTCAGTTCGATGCGATTTTAAGACTACCAACAACGAAGCTGAATACGAAGCCCTGATCATGGGAATGAATATGGCCCACGACTTGGAGGCAACCGCATTGCATGTCAAGAGCGATTCCCTGCTGGTAGTAAATCAAATCAATGGAGAATTCACAGCCAAGGATTCAAAAATGACAGCATATCTAAGCGTGGCAAAAGAAATTTCCAAAAAATTTAAATCTTTTTCTATTGAACAGATTCCGCGAGACCAGAACACTCAGGCCGACGCATTGGCAAACCTTGGATCCGCTTTAGTTGAACCAATATTTGATGTTATTCCTATGAGTCACCTGGCAACGCCGTCCATTGGAAACACATACGTCATCCAAATCGAAGACGAAGAAGATGATTGGTCACGCGACATTCGAAATTTCCTCGTGCACGGCCAACTCCCCGAAGACAAGATGGAGGCTCGAAAAATTAGATTCAAAACATCTAAATACGTCATGATCGAAAATAAGCTTTATCGGCGATCATCGACGGGCCTAAATTTAAGGTGTGTGATCAGCAAATATCAAGCCCAGAAAATCGTCCAAGAGATGCACGATGGCGAATGTGGTAATCATTCAGGAGGTCGTAGCTTGGCTAATCCTATCTCCCGACAAAGGTATTTTTGGCCGACACTGCGATAAGATGTTGTCAAATACGTACAGAATTGCCACCCCTGTCAACGACACTCAGGTATGTCTCATAAACCCTCTGAGCCTTTGCACTCAACGCTTATCCCATGGCCTTTCATGAGGTGGGGAATGGATATTGTCGGCAAACTACCACCTGCTCCGGGGCAAAAAGTATTCCTCCTCGTACTCACGGATTACTTTTCTAAATGGGTCGAAGCAGTTGCCTTCTCCCAAATTAGGGATAAAGAAGTTATCTCCTTTATCCAGACTAACATCATATGCAGGTTTGGGATTCAATCCGAAATTGTCTACGACAATGGATCCCAATTCATAAGCGACAGGACCCAACAGTTTTGCGATGACAGGAATATCAAACTAACAACCTCAACTCCCAGATATCCCCAAGCTAATGGACTTGCCGAGTCAAGCAATAAGACTATTATAGTTTCGATCAAGAAACGATTAAAAGCTACAAAGGGAAGGTGGGTCGAAGAACTCCCTTCGGTCCTATGGGCAAATCGCACGACGCCACGCACGCCCACTGGGCAAACCCCCTTCTCTCTCGTCTATGGTTGCAAAGCCGTCCAACCGATCGAAGTTCATCTCCCAACTTCGAGGCGCACATCCGTCGACCACAACTTGGTTGATTTGAGTTATGACCTCGACGCCCTTGAAGAGCTCAGAGAATCGGCCTTGATCAGAATGGCGTCACAGAAGTAGGCAGTCGAGCGATATTTCAATAAGCACGTCAAAGTTAAAATCTTTCAAGAAGGCGATTACGTCCTCCGTCGAGTACTCCCGAATACCTAGGAGCTCAACGCATGTAAACTTTCTACCAAATGGGAAGGTCCCTATCGTATCTCCGAAGTCGTTGGTAAAGGAGCCTATCGACTTCGAACCCTCGACAATCAGGAAATCCCACAAAGTTGGAATGCGACGCATTTGAAAAAATATTTCTTTTAAAAATCGCCTTCCTATCATACAAAGTTTTCAGCACGACGGTAAGCATCGCAAAATCGTTGGTAAAACCACGACCGACCTCTAACGAACTTTATCGCAGGAACGCGCGACATGAGTATCCAAGTGCATGACTCGATTGTTTGATCACAGGGGCATATATTATAAAAGTTCCATCATATGATACAGTCACATGTAAGGTTTAAACGATCCCTTGATCTAAGTTTCAGGAACTTAGAAAAACTTTGTATGTTCTAGCACATCGATGATATATATTTGTGTTTATTATTACAGTCCAAATACATGTTTATGTTTCAACCGTTATATGGCAATAAAAGCCTAAGTCACACGACCCTCCGTTTATTTCATACTTTTATGATCAATATTATCCACGACATGTGTAATTAAAAACACGAGTTCAGCAAAAGAAGGAACTTCATTGAACGATTACATATGAACGACCGATAGTCAGACAAGTAAATACAAAGTCAAAAGTCGTTGCATACCAACGGCCCGACCACCAACGGTCGAGCATGGAAAGCCTAGTTCATAAACGCAGAAAAAAGAAATTGCCCTAAGATCTAAGGAAACATAGCAATCGCAAACTCTGCCCAAAAAAAACTCAGCCTTCGGAATCCTGACAATCCTGAAGAACTGATGCAAGGATCAAACGAGTATAGCCGGAGTTGTCTCCCAACCTTTCGCGCCATGGCATTACAAGAATGCGGCTCTTAAGATTAATGATAAGGTTGGAGGAAGGAATATCTTCTCTTCGACAATCGACCTCCACTCCAACACCTCCAGTTTCCTCACACGTTTAGTGAAGGAAAACAAAAACATCTGCACGATTACAAAAAGAACGTATTAGCAAAACGCCCATCGAAAGAATAAACATCGGTAACACAAATTTCGAAAGAAAAACTTACGAAAGACGCCAGTACGGCTAAACACAGTCCAATCTCTTCGATAGAGATCCCTGGAAAATGCTCCTTGAAGTATAAGAGCTGGTATTTCCCCAGAAGCGGAAGCAACTTCGTCCTGACGAGGACATAGTCAGTCAAGAGGGATGAAGACAACGCAAAGTTGATCTCCATAAAATCCCCATCATTCTCTCCCGTCTTTACACCCTCGCCCCTGTCGGCTGACAAAAGGGTCGACATGGTAGCAGAAGACATCGTCGCCAGATGCGCAGAATCCTCGGACATCGCGTTTATCTCAACCAACATCGTCATCGATTTGGGTATCATACACCGAAGATTTGGAAAAAATCGAGATTCTAGAAAAGATGACTTTTCGAAAGCTTAAAGAAAACAATCCATTTTGATCTCTATTTATGCAGGAAATCGTGACAGGTCGAGCCCTTCAAAAGATAGACACGCATCCCCGACTTTCATATGCCCCAGTAAATCACCGACACCTGGCATCGACAGCTGGAAAGCATCATCGTACGTCAGCATGACGTCACGACCTCGTTTCTCTTTCGACTTCTCGTTCAATTAGAAGCGGACTAGTCTAGTTCCACGACAACCAGGTAAGTCCCTAAACCCAGGTCGCAAGTATTCAACAAGCAAAATTTAAAACTTAAATTTGACATTCAATTTTCAAATTTTGGGGGCAAACTGTTTGGGCAAAAAATCACGTCGTACGACCACGACCAGAGCAGGTAAGAGGCACGTTATAATCCAAATCTTGTATTAAGATAAGGTCTCGACAAGAACCCAGAAAACATCCGTCGTCTCCCGTAAAAGGTAAGTCGTACGTCTCCCATGACGCCCGACCAAAGCATCGCCCGTCCCGTACGACCATCGCGTAAGATCATTGCACCTTCGACCAAAGCTAACGTTAACCTTAATTGTTACATTTGTACACTCGATTAAATGCAGGAGTCAAAGCCATTAACAGCCGGCAGCCGTAACGGACGGAGACTATTATGAACATTCATCTTGGCGACCGTTTCTAGCCGTTGTAAACGTTAAAGAGAGCATTTAATGACGCGGAGACTATAAATACTAAGTTCAAGAAATCATTTCAGGACATCTGAGACAACACAGAAGAACTCTACAACAAATTCAAGTGAAGCATTCTCTCTCTAAGAACTCACTCTCGACGCACGACGACAGCTTTCGACCAACAGTTATTTACACTTTGTATTCACACAACAAACACCTGTTTTTACATTCAAACACTTGTACTTTACATTTTGAAGCATTTCCTTCATTTGTATTGTAATCATCGTACGACCGACGCCAGTATCAAGGACATCGCCCCTGATTGGCGACCATAGTATAGCGACAACACCCACTGTCGTCCGCAGGTTTTTTCCTCGTTTGAGGTTTTTCCTGCATCGTCAAATCCCTTGTCTCTTTATTTTTATTCCCGTCGCACGTCTCGTCGAAAGATCCTTTCTTTAGTTGTTTAAGTCCACATCGACCTTAAGTTGTCCCTTTGGTGCGATTTTTGGCATTCACAGCTACGTACTCAGCTTCAGCGGTTGAGGTGGACACTAAGTTTTGCTTTTTACTTGTCCAACTCACCATCTTTCCACCCAGGAGCTGACAGCCTCCTGTGGTGCTTTTCCTTATCCAATTTGCAACCTGCAAAATCACTATCTGAATAGTTGATTAGATCAAACCCTGAGTCTTTGGGATACCAAATACCTAGGTTAGAAGTACCCTTAAGGTAACGAAAGATTCGCTTTACAGCGATCAAATGAGATTCCTTAGGTTCAGCTTGATATCGTGCACACAAACAGGTTGCGTACATAATATCAGGTCGGCTAGCTATTAAATAAAGAAGAGAGTCGATCATCCCACGGTAAGCTGTGACATTAACAGGTTTTCCAGAGGGATCCTTGTTTAGTGTCAGCGGCAGTGCCATAGGGGTTTTCATAGCTGAACTTTGAGTTAAATTAAATTTCTTCAGCATATCTTTAACATACTTACCTTGGTGAATGAAAGTTCCTTTTTCACTCTGTTTGATTTGAAGACCAAGAAAGTAAGTTAGCTCACCCATCATACTCATTTTATATTCAGCTTTCATTCTTTCAGCGAAATGAGTACATAGGTCAGGGTTAGTGGAACCAAATATAATATCATCGACATATATTTGAACAAGATTAATATGACCTTTTACTTTCCTGAAAAATAGAGTTTTGTCGATTTTACCTCGCTCAAATTTTTCGATATGGATATAAGTAGAGAGAGTGTCATACGATGCACGAGGAGCTTGGTTTAAGCCATAAAGTGCCCTATCCAGTTTATAGACATAACCTGGATGCTTAGGATCTGAGAATCCTGGAGGTTGTTCCACGTAGACTTCTTCATTCAGCTTTCCATTGAGGAATGCTGACTTAACATCCATTTGATAAACTTTGAAGTCTTTGTGTACAACGTAAGCTAAGAATAGACGAATAGCTTCGAGTCTTGCCACTGGGGCGAATGTTTCGTCATAATCTATACCATCCTCTTGTCTGTATCCCTGAGCAACAAGTCGAGCTTTGTTTTGGGTTACAGTTCCATGTTCATCCAACTTGTTTCGATACACCCATTTAGTGCCTATCACTGACTTCTCGAATGGTCTAGGAACAAGCTTCCAAACTTTGTTTCTTTCGAATTCTGTCAGCTCTTCTTGCATAGCGTTGACCCAGTTTGGATCTTGGAGGGCATCATCTGTTTTCTTTGGTTCAATCAGAGAAATAAAGTTAACAAATAAACAAATATTACATACACTTTATCGAGTCTGAATACCAGCGTTTGGATCACCAAGAATTTGTTCAATAAGGTGATTGATAGTCCATCGTTGAGCCGGAGCGTAAGTCGCTGACTCAACCTGAACTTCTGGAGGAGCTGAAGATGAGGCTTCAGCAACTTCTGGTATTTCAGCCAAGAGAGGAAGAGGTGCAGATGTCATTTCATTCACTGATTGCTGAGAAGTAGATGGTATATCTGAGATAGAAGGTTCAGAGGCAGGCATAGTGTTTAGAGGAACAGCTGAGACCTATGATGTTTCAGCTTCACTATTCTGCATGGTTGGGATGATAGTAGGATCATCATCTTCAGCGGGATGAGTATGAGATGGAGGAGTAGGAATGTCTTCTGAATCACCATGATGAGAAAACATACATTGATTCAGTTCTTCAGTATCAGCAGAAGGTCTAGAATTCGCTGAACGGGATTCGTCGAAGTTGTCGTGGATTGTTTCTTCTACAGTCTGTCTTCCCCGATTGAAGACTCTGAAGGCTTTGGAGACTGAAGAATATCCAAGAAAGATTCCATCATCAGCCTTAGGATCAAACTTTCCAAGGGCATCTCTGTTGTTCAGTATGAAACACTGACATCCAAAGATGTGAAGAAAGCTAATTGAAGGCTTTCTCCCATGGAAGAGTTCATAGGTTGTCTTCTTGAATCTTTTGACAATCAGCGACTTGTTTTGAGTAAAACAAAAAGTGTTGATAGCTTCTGCCCAAAACTGAGTAGGCAGATGAGAATAGCTGAGCATTGAACGTGCATCTTCGATGATAGTTTGATTTCTTCTTTCAGCGACTCCATTTGGTTGAGGTATTCTCACTGAGGAAAAGTTGTGAGAAATACCCTTACTTTCAAAGAAGGAATCAAGGGAACTGTTTTTGAATTCAGTCCCATGATCACTCCTTATTGAGCGAACGGTCATGTTGTTCAGGACTTCTATTTTCCTGACAAAAGTGATGAGTTCTTCAGGGGTGTCACTCTTAGAACGGAGAAACATCACCCAGGTATAGCGAGAGAATTCATCGACTATGACCAATGTATATTTCTTTCCAGCGATGGATTGTTTGTTAACAGGGCCAAACAAATCCATATGGAGAAGTTGTAGGGGAGATGACACTGAGGAAACTTGCTTAGACTTGAAGCTTGCTTTGGTCTGTTTCCCTTTCTCACATGCTGAACATAAGGACTCCTTGGCGTATGAGTGTTGAGGTAGACCAGTGACTAACTCTTTAGAAGAAAGAGTATTCAGTGTCTTGAAGTTTAGATGGGAGAGCCTCTTATTGCATAACCAGTTGGCATCAGATGAGGCTTTTGAGAAGAAACAGGAGTTCTCAGTGGTTGTAGAGTCCATGTTTATAATATAAACATTTTCCATACGATAACCGCTAAGAGCTATCTTCTCCTTTGTGTCAGTGACAAAGTAGGATTCCTTAGTGAAAATCACTTTGTTATCCTTGTCACACAGTTGACTAATGCTTAGAAGATTGTGCTTCAGTCCTTCAACCTATGCAACTCTTCCAAAGGTTGTTGTACTATTTGAGAGTACACCAAACCCTCGGGTATAGCCTTTTCTGTTTCCACCGAAAATCACTGAGGGACCCTTCTATTCCATATACTCAGTGAGCAGGTTTTTCTTTCCAGTCTTGTGTCTAGAGCATCCGCTATCGAGATACCAGATACCCTTCCGAACCTGCAAACAAAGGACGATTAGTTTGTCTTGGGCACCCATTTAACCATGGGTCCACACTTGTCAGTGGTGGTTGAGGAAGTGGAAGGTTCAGCAATCTTCGCAGCACTTGAAGATTCAGCTTCAGAACTTGTCTTCACTTTGGTTAATTTCTTAACCTTAGTGGTCTTCTTTGCCTTGGGGGCATTAATCTTCACCTTAGCTAATTTATCAGCTTTGGTGGTTGTGCGGCACTTACTAGCAATATGATCGGTAAGTCCAAAGTGATAACATTTTCTATAGCTAAAAGTAGCTTTAGGACCATTTTCATGCTTACCCGTTAATTTTAAATGAGCAGGGCCAGCACCAAGTATACCTTTGGCATTGGAAATGGGAGGAACAATCAGTTCTTCAGATTTCTTACCAATAACATCCACTCTGATTCTAGGGGTAGATCGCTGAATGAATCTAGGAATCTTGTTCTTACAAGTAGAGGGATGAGTCACTGAAGATTTAGAAGCATTCAGTTTAGGTACGAAGGTACCCTTCTGAGGTTTTTTGTTGAAAAATTTTTCTTTACCCTTACCTTTGGAGATTAAGGTAGGTTTTTCCTCAGGGATGGGAGTTTTTGAAGAGGAACACTGAGAAGATGAAGTGTCAGGGATAGAGGACACAAACATTCCAAACTTAAGCATGGAATGATCAGTGGTTGATTCTTCAGCGTCAGCTTTGTAACCAAGACCACGTTTGTCACTCAGGGGAATCTGTGACTTAATTATCTTGGTGATCGTTGTTGAGGATTTACACCATCCTTCAACAGTAGCTTTTTCAGCATTTAATGCAGCGATAGCTTCTTCACGTTCGATTTTGACTAGTTGATTTATATGAACCTGGTCTTTTAAATCTTCTTCAATTTTAGAAAGCTTTTCTATTTTAAGGTGACAGTGTTTTAGTTGTTCAGCGAGATCAAGGTTTTGATTTTCAATAACAGTTTTGCCATTCATGGCATCTTATAAACTCATAGTCAGGAGATCGATTTTTCGAAGACTATCAGCTTCATCAATATATGATATATGTGTGAAGAAAGAAGGTGATACCTTCGTAGCAGAGGCTGAAGTAGAGGGAATGTCAGAATTTTCTTCCTCGTCTTCGATTTTGGCCATGAGACAGAGATTGGCCTCATCATCATCTTCAGAGTCAGATGATTCTTCTTCATCAGAAGCAGCCTAATCAAAGTCAGCCATCAGGCCTTTGCCTTTCTTCTTAAAGCTTTTCAGCTTTGCATATTTATCTTTCAGCTTTTGATACTTGTCATCTCTAGCCCTGGGGTTTGAGGATTTCTTGGAGAAAGCTGAGGGTTTATAGACTTTCTTTCACCTGCATTCACTAGCAAAGTGTCCTACATTTTCACAGTTATAGCAAGTAGCAGTAGCCTTATCAACAGGAGTTCATGATCTTGGCTTGTCAGTAAGTGCGAGGGGTTTGTTCTTTCTGAAATTTTTCTTTTTGGCGAATCTCCTGAACTTATTAGATAGGAGAGCCATAGATTCATCAAGATCTGAAGAGTCAGCATCTGATGAGTATTCAGAGTTAGTTTCCAACTTAGTGATAGTGACAGTGGATCTCTGAGTGGAAGGTGACTATGAGATTAAAGCAACAGGGGTGCTTTTGGAATCTTTTACAAGATTCTTCTTAAGATGACTCGACTGCTCATGATTGAGCATAGTGCCATATAAGGTAGAAAGAGTCATAGATTTTAGATCCTTTGATAGCTTGAGACACATTGAATAACTGTCCCAGCTTTCAAGTAAACATTCTAGGAACTTTGTCAGAATTTCAAAGTTATAATATTCCTTACCAACGGTTTTCAGATCTATAATTAAACAGTTAAATCGCTGATGTACTTCAGAGAGAGATTCATTCTTACCACAAATGAAGCTTTCGTACTGTCTTACCAGGTTGATCTTTCTTGAGTCCTGGACTTCAGACGTACCTTCATATTGAACACAGATTGTGTCCCACATGGCTTTGGAGGTTTTCAGGTTCATGGCGGAATGGTAGACTTCGTCAGGAAGAGCCCTGGAAAGAATGGATCTGGCGTTAGTGTCGATAGCCACTTTCTTCTTATCTTCATCAGTCCACATAAGAATTTCCTTGGGAACCAATCTTTCAGGAATGGCAGCTCTAGTAGCAGTGCCTGGAACTTCAGGATCAATTGTAACAGAAATATATGGGCCATTTTCGATGTAATAAGGCATAGTAGGGTCTACACATTCTAAGAAGAGTATCATCCTATTTTTCCACAGATTAAAGTTATCTCTGGAAAATCTAGGGGGTTTTGCAAGAGAACCATTGTCAATATAGTTTGTGTTTGTGTTAGTAGCCATTTTGAGAAATAGCAAGAGGAAGAGAAAAGATTAGTATAAGCAATATCTTGTTTATGAGATTAAACAATCTGCTCTGATACCACTTGTTGGTCCCGGAGGGTTATACAAGTTTGTAGAAGGGAGGGGGGGTTGAATACAAACACACGATTTTTAGTTTCTAAATTGTTTATTGATATAATCAAACAATTTACAACTTGTTGCGGAACAAGATTAAGGACTAAGCCTAATCTAAACAAGTTATGAGAACACTAAGTTTCTTGCACTAGAATTAAGCTAGAAAGGAGATAAGGAAATTACGAATAATATCCTAACGCAAAGATAGTAGAGAGAAGAAGATGGCCTAACACTTCAATTCTAAAGTAGGGTTTTTCTTATATATTGTATGCATTTAATGCATAGCAGTACAACTTTACACATGGTAGTAGATGATTGGTTGCATGTTTTGACTTTGGTAGACAACCTAGTAGCCGCATGATGAACAGTGTAGAATCAGAGTTGTTTGTACGATTCTGGACAAAAGGGATGTCTGTTCTGACAGTTCGTACGGAGACGTGCAAGGGGATAAGACAAAAGTAGCTTGTAGAGGAAACTTCATGATCAGCGATTACTGAACAGTACTTTATCAGCGAGTGATAAAGCTCAGCGATCGCTGAAGTCTTCTACTTGATACTTCACGTTGAGTGGACAAATCTTGGCTTCGCTGATATCCGCATCAGTTCATTAGTAGACTTGTCGCTGGTTCTTTGGCTTGATCTTCGACTTCAGTGTAGAACCTTTGTTGACGTAAAATTTGTCTTCGGGGATCATAAGTAAACAACTATAACTATCAGCGGCCATCAACAAGACTGAACAGGCTCAACGCTATATTGATGAACAGATTCACTGAATGTCTAATTTAAAAAGCATGAGTTTCCTATCAGCGGTACTGTAGAGACATAGTACTTATCAGCGATAGTGAAACTCTAATACATATTGTCTACTTACAATTTTCACTAAGTGTTTCTTAAAGAGTCATTATCAAATCACTGAGGGTTTGGATCAACAGTCTTTAGTCTAAGGAGACATCAATCCAAACCGGATATTTAGTCTATTGTGACATCAATCAAAACCAGATCTTTAGACAAGTGAGCCATCAACCCAAGCTGGATCTCTAGCCTAGTGAGACATCAACCTAAACCGGATCTTTAGTCCACGGAGACATCCACCCAAACCGGATCTTTAGTCTATTGAGGCATCAACCCAAACCGGATCTCTAGCCTAAAACCACCAAGTTCAACTGAAACCGGATCTTTACCTTGGGATCTCACCATCCAAAACAAGCTTGTTTAATTTAGAAATTTATACATGACTCCACAAGAGTAACCAACGCATTCAAATCATATAATTCCCAAATAAGATGCAATACATACAAATTATAACCAAAGCCCTACATCGAGCTATCAAAAACCGAGCCATAAGCTTAAAAGATCAAATGACCATTTGTTAAAATTCAACACATGCAAATCAAGTGTATCTAACCTACATCATGCAAATACATGCTCCAAGGCATGACTAACTCAAAACCTCTTCATTGCCACTTTCCCAATGAAGTCAAACCACACACACACACATACATATACACACACACACACACACACACATATATATATATATATACATATATATATATATATGTATGTATACTCAAATACTCTATAACTTGATAATGTATATAATTTTCTATGGTTTATAAAACCCAAAATGTACCAAGAGTGCATAATTGTCAAATGGTGATCACTTATGAGACAACACACTAAAAATGGCCAATTATCAAATAAAACGCAATTAAGTGCATAACACATCCAAGGCTCTATCTCGAGCTACTAAAACTGGAAAACACACCAAAGACCCATTTGAGTATAAATCAAGCCCTTAAAGGCAAATAAACGTTTGGCTAAATATGTGTTGCCAACACGGTTACATAAACCAAAATACATCGTTACCCAAAATCTTTGTCTCTTAACTCTCAGTTGGCCTTCGGTCCAAAATCAAAAGGTTTACAATTCCCAAAATGTTCATAAGGTGGAGATTGACCAAAATCCACAACTCACACGTTCACATTTTATGTAAAACACATAAACATTTTAAAATAAACATTTTGGCATGTACAACGTTTTCACAAATCAACTTGAACTCACCTTGCTATATTTAGGCTAAATCTGGATTTTCCCCAATATGAGCTCCTTTGAAGAAACTTGAATCCTCAAGTCAAATCTTCCAAAAACCTAGATCCATAAGTTTCCAACCATCAAAATCATATGCAACCATGTAAAATCGTTCCCCAAGCATTTGCATCAATAATCTCAACTTATACCCAAAACCTTAATTTCCATAGATGAAGAAAAGAGATGATTACATCAATCACAACAAGAATCCATCAACAAAACACCTCTAGATCGCCAACAAAACACCACAAGCTCCAACTCTTCAAAAAGGACAAAAAGGTTGAATGAAACCCTAGAAAGCTTTGGGTGAAGAAGATGAAGTGAAAGGGTTTCAAGATTTGTTTCCCAGAACCATGGTAGATGAAGAAATCACTTGCAAATCTCGAATCTTGTAGCTAAAAGGATCAAAATCGATTTTGAGGGCTTAGGTTTTTGGTTTGGGAGAGAAAGGGATGAAGGGGAAGAAGTGGGGAAATGAAATGGGTGAAAATCGCGTTTTTAAACTCAAGGTGCCCGTCGGCTAAAGTGACGTGCGAGAGTGACAAGTGTCACTTTCGTTGGGCACTCTCGCCGTGGTCCCGTGGCTCTCGGTACGAAACCGGCGAGAGTGACATGCGATTGTGACAATTGTCACTTTCGTCGGTCACTTCAGCTGAGGTTGTACCGAAAGTTGTTTTGGCCATAACTTCTTCGTTTTAGCTCCGTTTTCGCTCCGGAAAGGCCCGTTGGGTTTGTATTTAAATTCTCCATCCAACATGACTATAAAATCTAGGATTCAATCCAAAATCTTATTTATTTATTTTTTCTCTTGAATGATCGAGTTCTATACTAACTTGATATTATACTTACCCGGAAATTACGGGTGTTACATTTTTCTCCTAAAGAAGTGGTAAGTTTCCACCCCCAACTTCTCTCCATCATTACTCCTCTCAACCACCAAAACTTATGATCATTTATGGATGCTCTTAGGTATATTTAAGCTTCAAGTGTAACGATTCAAGTCTTCACAAGTCTCAAGATTCATCTCATCTTCTCAACTAGTTTTCTTGGATTTAGGGTTTTAAGCTATACACCTCCAAGGTAAGTTCATCCAGATTTCAAACCTTATACATGTCAAAATCTTTGTGATTTAACCTTCTAAATATCTCCTTACTTATAATTTTATTTGCTAAACTTTAACCTAAAACTTGTTTTGGAGATTTTAGGGTTTTTGTTGATGAATATGCTTGGGAAAGTTGAATATGCTAGGTTCAAGAGTTTATTTGTGGTTTTCTACATGTTAGTTACATTTTCCTCACATTTATGGAGTTTGAGAAATATAGGTCAAAATTTGGGTTTTGAAGACTTTGATAAAACAATTATGGAAAATGCTTATATTGAAATAATGTCTATAATGGTACTTGGTGGATTTCGGGATTTTATGACTAATTATCAAATTTTGAAGTTAAGATATCATGACGAGAAAGTTTACCTACTGATATCTTTTGGCACTAAACTTGCCATTATATTTGGAGTTAGTATTATATGCTTTCTACTTGTATTTTTGATTGATTTTAGTGTAATGGATCCATAGGCACTTGAGTCTTTATGTTCAATGATGGGATGATAGTTTCCCTCATTGTAGCACGGAATAGGTAGTGGACCGTATGGTCGGGAATTTTCCCATAAGCAGTAAGATGTAATTGCAATGTGCTTATGTGTTTTCTTGGATTTGGGGATCTCAAAGTATAGACCTAGAGGGGTTGAGGTTGAGACTCCACGAGCAATAGACTTAGAGGAGTTGAGCTTGATATCCAATATGTTTATAAAATATGTGTTTTGTTTTACTAACATGTCAAGTGGCTCACTTTGTGTTACGTATCTGATGTTGGTAAACAGGTCCTCCCCATCAACACCAGAGGTATTGTGTAAATATTGAATTCTATTATGGTTTCTCCGCATTACATTCCAGTGATTTTATTATAATTATCAAATATAATTGTTTGTTCTTACTAGGCTTTAGCCTAACACTTTTTCTTAAAATATCATGTATATCAGGTCATTCTACAAGTAGGACTCCTCGGGTTTGAGCGAAGAGGCGAGAAGTGGAAAATAGCATTTTTGGTGGAGTACTTAGAGGCGTACACTTTTGGTTCAAACTGGTTTACTTTTGGAGAAGAGATAGAGACGCTTGTTTATAATCTAAGTCATTATGGTTTATATTAGTAAGTTGTCTAATGTATCTTTTCATAATTTGTTTTGTAAACGTCATACTATTTCCCCATGTTAGGGTGATTTACTCATTTATAGAATGTCAATTTTCTCATTCATTCAAGCTTAAATTTACCTCTATTTTTAGGGTGTTACAAGTTGGTATCAGATAAGTAGTTTAAGTGAACTAGGTATGAATGTAAGATGCCTAGAATTAAGTTGAAATGATTAAGATATGGATTGTGAAATTTGGTAGAACCCTTAAGATAGGATGGTCTTAGAGTCGACAGAAGTACATGAGTTGAGAATTATGATGATGGTAATGGGAATTCTTATGTTTAGTATGTTCATAGTTTCAATTAGCTACTACTATTATGAATGTATTGTTACATGAGCATGCTTGACTTACTATTCTGAGGATTGATGAATGAAATAGTAGATTTATATGTGTTTAAATTCTTATAGCCTATTTCTTACCTCCATTCTCGAATGTGTGACAGACTGCAATATATAACACTCGTAATAGGCCGAATGGCCATGAAGCGACGGCATCTACGGCCGATTAATGAAGGGTGACTATGGCAGTAGTGCCCCCACCTCTAAAAAATGTGTTGGGCGGAGGGGTCGAACACATACCTCAAACCAACATTGCCACATCCGATGCAGTTATGGAAGAGGTAACACTAGAACCGAGGATGATGGAAACGATGATGAGGGTCATGAATACGGACATGGCCCAACACCAAGAAATATTTTATGAAACTTTTCGAGGACAGAGACACCAACAACCGTAGACACGAAACGGTTGCTGAAAATATCGTTGTAGTGGGATCCGAGAGGTACCGGAAATGAAATTCCTACTGATGGTCTAGTGACTTTGGATACAATGCAAGCGGGGAGAGCTTGATTCTTCAATACCTTTCTCAGTTGCAGATCACTCGAGTTCACTGGTACGGATGATCCGGTGGTTTGCATGAATTGGATCCGAGATATGGAGGCCTTCTGGACTAGTGAATGCAGTGAGAACCAAAAACCTAAATTCGACTCTCATATGCTCAAAGGGGCGGCCCTCACATGGTGGAATGTTTACTCTAATTCTCTAGAGGCCTCAATGTTAGCCAAGTTGAGTTGGACAACTTTCAAGAAGAAAGTCTTGGAAGAGTATTTCAACGAGCGGGCGATGGACCGGATAGAGGAAGAGTTTCGGAACTTAAAGAAAGGGAATTTTTTGATGAAAGAGTACAACCGTCAATTCATGGACAAGTTGGGGTTAGTGGGACATGTGGTCCCAACCGAAAACGAGAATGTCAAGGATTACATCAAGGGCCTTCCCTCGAACATGATGTCCATGGTTCGGGTACCCAAAGCCTCCACTATTCGTGAGGCGGATGAAGAAGATCAACTAATGGAAGATGCCTACAATCGGGGTAAGGAGGAAAGAGGTGGATTCATAGAGTAGAGGAAGTGGGAGGGAGGTTTCATGGCCTCCAAGAAGCCAAGACCGTTCAACAACAATCACCGTGGAAACGATATTAGGTGTGAGGCTAGGTGGTGTTCTAAATGCTGAAGCAAACACTTAGGCCTATGCAACTTTGTTCCCGAAAATTGCTACAAGTGTGGCAAGACCGATCACTCATTCAAGGATTGTCCAATCAAGGGACACATATGTATTGAATGCAAAGAGTCGGGCCACTATAGAGGTAAGTGCCCAAAGTTAAAGACGGGAGGAAGTGGGGCAAGAAAGTAGATCCTTTGAGAGCATCGGGAAGATCCTTTTAGGTGACAATCGTCGAATCAAAGGCGTCGACAGGTGTGGTGTCGTGTACGTTTCTCCTAAACTCCACACCTACACGTATATTATTTGATTTGGGTGCAAGTTTTTTGGGTCGAGTTCCTTTTACCAAAAGTTGTCTACGCCCACTAATAGTCTGGAGGATGCCATAGTGGTAGAAATAGCGGACGACGGTCAAGTGATAGTTCGGGAGGTATAAGAGGTTGTATGTTGGAGATCGAAGGATGGAAGTTTTCGATCGATTTGATGCCAATGGTGATTGGGGGATTTGATGTAGTAAATGGGATAGATTGGCTAGCAGGAAACCATGCTGAAATTGTTTGCCAGAGAAGTTGATTCGAATCCCAATTTCTGACGGAGAAGTGATAACCATGTATGGTGAAAGGAGAAAAGGGGAAGTAGCGATTATCACCATGCTCAAGGTACGTAAATGTTTAGCGAAGCGATGCTCATCCTTTCTAGGGTATGTTATTGATGCCAAACTCGAAAAAGAAGCTTAAGGACATGAAGGTGGTAAACGAGTTTTCCGATGTGTTTTCGGATGACTTGCCCGGTTTTCCACTATACCGTCAAGTGGAGTTAAAGAGATTTAGTTTCGCAAGCGGCTCCGATCGCTAGAGATCCTTATTGTCTAGCTCCATTCGAGATGCAAGAGATGATGGTGCAACTTCAAGATCTTTTAGAGAAAGGGCTCGTGAGATCGAGCTCGTCGTTTTCGGTCTTGTTCGTAAAGAAGAAGGGCGAAACTATTAGGATGTGCATAGACTATAGGGAGTTAAACAAGACAACCGTGAAGAACAAATATCTACTCTCTAGGATCAACGATTTGTTTGACCAACTTTAAAGAGAGGGATGTTTCTCGAAGATTGATTTACGTTTGAGCTATCATCAAGTGAAAGTCAAGGAAGATGACATCCTAAAGATGGCATTTAGGATGCGTTATGGTCACTACAAGTTTTTAGTAATGCCTTTCGGTTTGACCAACGCACCGACGATGTTCATGGATTTGATGAACAGGTGTGCCAATCGTTCCTTTAAAAATCGGTTATGTGTTCATTGATGACATATTAGGGTACTATAAGGATGAGGCGGATCATGAGCAACACCTTCGGGGAAGTATTAGAAGTTATACAAAAGGAGAAGTTGTATGCAAAATTCTCCAAATGCAACTTTTGGTTGGAGGAGGTCCAGTTCTTGAGTCATGTTGTCACTCGAGACGGAGTGAAGGTGGATCATTCCAAGATCGAGGCAATGATGAATTGGGAACCTCCCGAGAGTCCATCGGGGATTCAAAGTTTCTTGGGTTTACCGGGTTACTACCAGAGATTTATTCAAGATTTTTCCAAGATTTTTCCAAGATTGATTCCTCATTAACGGCGTTGACTCAGAAGAATGTAAAGTTTGTTCGGACCAAGGTACAAGAGAAGGATTTTCGAACACTACAAAAGAAGTTATGTGAAGCTCTAATCCTATCCTTGCATGAGTGATCGGAAGACTTCGTGGTCTATAGTGATGCATCGAAGATGGGTTTGGGTTGCGTATTGATGCAGAGGGCAAAGGTAATTGGCTACGCATCGAGATAACTCAAGGTGCATGAAAATAACTATCCTACTCACGATTTGGAGTTAGCGGCGGTAGTATTCGCTTTAAGGTTTTGGCGGCACTACCTCTAAGGTACAAAATGTACGCTTATACGGATCGTAAAATTTATAATACGTTTTTGATCAAAAGGAGTTGAACATGAGGGAAAGAAGGTGGTTGGAATTACTTAGAGATTATGATTGTGAATTGCTCTACCATCCGGGTAAAGCGAATGTAGTAGCCGACGCTTTGAGTCGGAAGGATTATAGTGGGAGTCTTTGAGTCAACCTCTTAAGAATTGATCTAGTGTCAAGCCTATAGAGCGAATTAGATCGGCACAAACCGAAGCCTTATTGGAAGAGAACCTTAAAGAGGAAGTGATGATGAAGCAATGATTACTCTTAAAGGAGGATATTCGTGGAGTGAAGCTGTTTAATGGACGCATGTGGGTGCCTAAAATTGGAGAAAATCAGAAATTACTTTTGGATGATGTTCACAAGTCCAAGTACTCCTTTCATCCAGGAAGCACCAAGAAGTATAGAGACTTGAAGTTACATTATTGGTGGACGGTCATGAAGTTAGATGTAGCACGCTATGTGGAGCAGCGTGTAACTTGTTCACAAGTAAAGGCCGGACATCAACGACCTTATGGAAGCTTGCAATCTTTAGAGAAACCCGAATGAAAGTGGGATCATATTACCATGGATTTTGTGACTAAGTTGCCAAAGACCATAAGGGGTCATGATACCATTTGGGTGATAGTCTGTGGATCCCAGATTAGTGAAATTGATATGAAATCAGTAAACAATAGCAATAAGAACAGTTGATTTCAATACGTCATCAATCTATTTCATAAACCATTCATAGAGATATTCAGTATATGGTTACAATGGTTTGAGGATGATTAACCTACAAAATTAGGTTAACACAACTATTTATACCCACGCTTAAAGCCTAAGGCCCACGGACCATTAACTAGCCATTAAACCATTTACAAAATAAATCCTTGAACTTCTATTCAATACAAATTAACCCTAACAATCTCCTCCTTTGAATTGAAGTTCAATTTCGCGTCAGTTCGGAACATATCTCTTTCGGAGAGAAACATGATCTCGAACCTTCGGATGGCTATGCGGAACTCGATACGGTCTTCAACAATGTCCAAGGATTCTCGGGCATTTATCTCGTTAAGGCTTACGACAAATGTCTTCTGGATTTGCTTTTCCTTGGCAATTATTTCTTTCAAAGCGTCTCTGACCTTCATTAAAGTTCCGTCGCAGAATCTTTCAACTTGGTAGAAGCGGAGAAACTTCTTTTCGTTCAGTTCGTTGAGATAGATGATTCCAAACTCTGGTTGCATCAGCATTATGTTGGCTGGGTACATCTTCAATTCATGAGCTCTTTGATCGGGTTTCAGCAGATTGATCTTTTTCGTCCTGTGTTCGATTCCTATTTGAAAATCGGTGATGTAAGACATAGTTACCGTGTATTTCAGGAATCGCTTTACCGCTTCGAGGGCTTTGGTGATGTGGAGCGGTCGGATAGTTTGGGTTCGGAGGTCTATGATGATTGGGTGGAAGTCGTTCAGTCGGAGATTCTTGAAGTCGGCTTCAGAAAATATCCATTCTTTCCCATCTTCTCTTTTGACGGTAAAGACTGGGTACCAGATCTTCAGAATGCGGCCTGACCTGATGTTGGTGACTTCGGTAATCTTATGCTTTGTTCTGACCTAATTGACCGGTAGACACCTTTTCATAACTTCTAGGTACTGTTTCTTGTAGGCGTCGTCGAACTTTGATAATCCAAGGCAAAAATTTGGATCGAGCGGTCGTAGCTTGTGGACGAACAACCTCTTTAGGGAGTTGTTAATGCCAAAAATCGCACCAAAGGGACAACTTAAGGTCATTGTGGAGTTAAACAACTAAAGAAAGAATCTTTCGACGAGACGTGCGATGATAAATTAAATAAAGAAACAAGGGATTTGATGACGCAGGAAAAACCTCAAACGAGGAAAAAACCTGCGGACGACAGTGGATGTCGTCGATATACTATGGTCGCCAATCAGGGGCGATGTCCTTGGATACTGGTGTCGATCGTACAACGATTACAATACAGATGAAGAAAATGCTTCGAAATGTAAAGTACAAGTGTTTGAATGTAAAAATAGGTGTTTGTCGTGTACGAAACAAAGTGTGAACTGTTGGTCGAGGGCTGTTGTCGTGCGTCGAGAGCGATACTTAGAATAATGGTTCTTCACTTCAGGTGTTCTTGAATATTGCTTCGGTTGTTAATCGCCGGAGATTCGATGTCTTGAAATGTTGATTGAGCTTGATATTTATAGTCTTCGCGTCCTTAGCTTCATCCATAAATGCTCCTTTAATGGCCTTAACGGTTGGAAACGGTCGCCGGAGTAATGATCTTCGTCCGTTACGGTCGCCGGCTGTTTAATGATTGTGTCGGTTATAGTCGTTGCTCCTTAATGACTTTTACTCTTGCATTAAACACTTAACAAACGGTCATGGTGAACATTAGCTTTGGTCGAGGTCGCACGTCCTTATGTAATAGTCGTGCGGATCGGGCGACGTTATGGTCGAGTGTCGTAAGGAACTCTCGACTTACCTTTTATGAGGGACGACGATGGTGTTCTGGGTCTTTGTCGAGACCTTATCTTAATACAAGATATAGTCCTTAATCATACGTCTTACTTGTTCTGGTCGCGGTCGAGCGACGTGATTTTTTGCCCAAACAGTTGGCCCCCAAAATTTGAAAATTGAATGTCAAATTTAAGTTTTAAATTTTGCTTGTCGAACGCTTAGACTTGTGACCTGGGTTGAGGGACTTACCTGATTCTCGTTGAACTAGACCGGTTCGCCTTTAACTGAACGATAAGTTGAAAAGTTATGACGTCATACTGATGCACGATGATGCTTACCAGTTGTCAAGGACAGGTATCGAAGATCCGGGTGGGCATACGAAAGGGCATAGACGCGTGTCGATCATCAAAGAAGGTGACGCAAGTTGTGCCTGCCCTTCGAGGCTGGGAAAGGATAAAGAATGCCCCGACAGCTGGGTCGGGAATCTTTGAAGAAGATGAAGTTCTGATAGAACAGTCTTCGAGGGCTGACATTTCGTCGAGAATTGTCACGCCTAAATAGGCGAAGGCGTCATCCAGTCGTCCAAGCGCGATGGACGCGACACCAGCAAGTTCGGCGCTTCCGACGACAGTGACGAAGCTAGTGTCCAAGGTGTTGTCCCCAGCGTCTGCCGACAAGGGGGACGGGTCATCGGCCGATGGTGTCCTAGACGGGACGACGTTGTTTCCTCATCTGGAAAAATATTTGCTCCCGTCTTTCAGGGAACGTTTTCCTATCGAGGAGACAGGGACCCATGTCGCCGGGTTGATGTTCTCGGTCGACGTGGTCCTGTGATCTGGCGTTCACAGCCGATACGGTCGTTAGAGACATATGTTCTGGCGTTCCGAGCCGATATGGTCATTTTAAAGACCTATGGTCTGGCGATCTGAGCCGATATGGTCGTTAGAGACCTACGTTACGTTGTGTAGGTTTTGCTTTAGCGATGAAAGGTAAAAAAATTTACCTTTCTATTGAACCTGACTCATACATGTCATGGACATATGTGTTGATCCAAACCCTCAGTGATTTGATAATGACCCTATCTTAAATACTTAGTGAAAATTGTAAGTAAACAATATGTATCAGAGTTTCACTATCGCTGATAAGTACTAAGATCTTACAGTACTGCTGATAGGAACTCTCGCACTTTTAGATTAAACATTCAGCGAACACTGTTCACCATATCGCTGAGTCTGTTCAGTCCTTATGGTGATCGCTGATAAGTTAGTTGTTTACTTATGATCCCTGAAGACAAGATTCACGTCAACAAAGGTTCTACGCTGAAGTCGAAGATCAAGCTCAAGAACCAGCGACAAGTCTCCTAATGAACTGATGCGGATCAGCGAAGACTCAGATTTGTCCACTCAACGTGAAGTATCAAGTACAAGACTTCAGCTATCGCTGAACTTTATCATCTGCTGAATAGTAAATGATAATCGCTGAATCAACGAAAGCTGATCATGAAGTCCTCCGTACAAAGTACTTTTGTCTTAACCTCCCTTGCACGCCACCGTACGAAATGTCAGAAAAGAACCTCCGAAAATCTGAAATCGTACAACCACTCTGATACTACACTGTTCATTCATGCGGCTACTAAGGTTGTCATCAAAGGTCAATGACATGCAACCAATCCGCTAATGACACGTGTAAAGTATATACTGGATTGCATTAAATGCATGCAGTATATAAAGAGATGAACTCACTTCATTTGAAGTAACTTGCTAACTCTGGACAAGTTCAAATCTCTTAAGATAGGATTTTATTAGTAATCTCCTTATCTTTCTTAGTGCAAGAAAACCTTAGTGTTCCAACTTGTTTAGATTTAGGTTTATCCTTAATCTTGTTTCCGCAACAAGCTGTAAATTGTTAATGATTTATCAATAAACAATTTAGAAAAGTAAAATAGTGTGTTTGTATTCAACCCCCCCCCCCCTTCTACAAACTTGTTTAAGCCTTTCGGGACCAACAAGTGGTATCAGAGCAGATTTGTTTAATCTCATAAACAAGATCTAATCTAAGATTTTTTCTCTTCCTTGCTATTATCTGAAAATGGCCAACTCAAACACAAACACTCACTATATCGACAATGGTTCTCTTGCAAAACCCCCTAGATTTTCCAGAGACAACTTCAACTTATGGAAAAATAGGATGACACTCTTCTTAGAAGGTGTAGACCCTACTATACCTTACTATCTTGAAAACGGTCCACACATCCCTGTAACGATTGATCCTGCCGTTCCAGCCACTGCAACTAGAGCTGCTATTCCAGAAAGGCTGATTCCAAAGGAAATCCATCATTGGACCGATGAAGACAAGAAGAAAGTGGCTATAGATACAAAAGCCAGATCCATACTATCCATGGCCCTTCCTGACGAAGTCTACCATTCCGTCATGAACCTGAAATCCTCGAAGGCCATGTGGGACACAATATGTGTTCAGTATGAAGGAACGTCTGAAGTCCAGGATTCAAGAAAGATCAACCTGGTAAGACAATACGAAAGTTTCATCTCTGGTAAGAATGAAACTCTCTCTGAAGTACATCAACGTTTTAACTGCTTAATTATAGATCTTAAAACGGTTGGTAAGGAATATTCTAACTTTGAAGTTCTGACAAAGTTTTTAGAATGTTTACCTGAAAGCTGGGACAATTATTCCATGTGTCTCAAGCTGTCAAAAGATCTAAGATCAATGACACTCGCTACCTTATATGGCACATTGCTGAATCATGAGCAATCTAGCCATCTTAAGAAGAATCTTGTAAAAGATTCCAAAAGCACCCCTGTTGCTTTAATCTCAGAGGAACCTTCTACTCAGCGACCCGTGGTCACTATCACTGAGTTAGAAAGTAACTCTGAAAGATCATCAGATTCTGATTCTTCAGATGATGAATCCTTGGCTCTCCTAACTAAAAAGTTCAGGAGATTCGCCAAGAAGAAAATGTTTAGAAAGAACAAAACTCTTTCTATAGCTGACAAGCCTAAGTCATCAGCTTTTGTTGATAAGGCTACTGCTACTTGTTTTAACTGCGAAAAGACAGGTCATTTCGCTAACGAGTGCAGGTCAAAGAAAATCATGAGACCTTCAGCCTTTACAAAGAAATCCTTTGTTCCAAGGAATAAAGACGACAAATACTTAAAGCTGAAGGAGAAGTATGCAAAGCTGAAAAGCTTTAAGAAGAAGGGAAAAGGCCTAATGGCTGACTATGATTGGGCTGCTTCTGATGAAGAAGCCTCATCATCTGATTCTGAAGATGATGAAGCAAATCAATGTCTCATGGCCAAGATTGAAGAAGAGGAAGAAAGTTCAGACATTCCCTCCACTTCAACATCTGCCATTCAGGTATCACCTTCCTTCTTTACCAATATTGTAAATATTGATGAAGCTGATAGTCTCCGTAAAATCGAACTACTGACTAGAAGCTTATACGAAGCCATGAACGGCAAAGCTGTGGTTGAAAACCAAAATCTTGATCTCGCTGAAAAACTTAAAAATTGCCACCTTCAAATAGAAAAGCTTTCTAAATTTGAAGAAGATTTTAAAGATCAAGTCCATTTAAATCAGCTAGTCAAAATTGAACGAGCGGAAGCTATCGCTGCATTAAAAGCTGAACAAGCTACTGTTGAAGGATGGTGTAATTCTTCAACAAAGATCACTGAGATAATTAAGGCTCAGATTCCTCTGAGTGATAAACGTAGTCTGGGTTATAAATATGATACTCCAATACCAACCACTGAACGTTCAATGCTTAAATTTGGAACGTTCGTATCCTCAGTAGCTGACACTTCTTCATCTCAGTACTCCTCGTCGATTACACCAATCCCTGAGGAAACTCCTACCTCCTCAAAAGGTAAGGAGAAAATGGTTTATTCAAAACCTACCTCTGTCTCTAAAGATAAAGGTAAAGGAATTGTAATTTATCAAAATCCTCAGAAGGGTACTTTAGTACCTAAGCTGAATGCTTCCAAAGCCTTAGTGATTCATTCATCTGTTTCTAGAAATCAGACCTCTGGATCAGTTCAGCGACCTACTCCTAGACTCAGAGTAGATGTCCTTGGTAAGAAATCTGAAGAACTGAATGTTCGTCCTATTTCAAAAACCAATAGTGTACTTGGTGCTGGCACTTCTAATTCCAAATTAAAAGCTCAGCACACAAGTGGTCCTAGAACTAATTTTAGTTATAGGAAATGTTATCACTGTGGACTTACCGATCATATTGCAAGTAAGTGTCCCACAGCCACCAAAGCTGATAAGATAGCTAAGGTGAAGATAGCACCAAAGAAGACCAAACCAGTTGCAAGTCAGGTCAAGGTGACTCATACCGCTGAGGTCAAGAAATTGACCAAAGTGAAGAAAGACAAAGCTGAATCTTCAAATGCTGCGAAGACTGCTGAACCCATTCCAACCACTTCCACTGACAAACGCGTATACATGGTGAAGTGGGTACCCAAGCAAAACTAATCTTCCTTTGTATTGTAGGTTAAGAAGGGTATCTGGTATCTCGATAGCGGATGCTCTAGACACATGACTGGAAAGAAAAGCCTGCTCGCTGAATACAAGGAAGAGAAGGGTCCCTCTGTAACTTTCGGTGGAAATGGAAAAGGACACACCCGAGGGTATGGTGTACTTTCAAATGGTACAACATCCTTCAGAAGAGTCGCATATGTTGAAGGGCTGAAGCATAATCTTCTGAGCATCAGTCAGCTTTGCGACATGGATAACAAAGTGATTTTCACTAAGGAATCCTGCTTTGTCTCTGACAAAAAGGAGAAGATAGCTCTCAGCGGTTATCGTTTGGAAAATGTTTACGTTATAAACATGGACTCAACAACCACTGAGAACTCCTGTTTCTTCTCAAAGGCATCTTCTGATGTCAACTGGCTATGGCACAAGAGACTCTCACATCTCAACTTCAAGACACTGAATACTCTTTCATCCAAAGAGTTAGTCACTGGTCTACCTCAACATTCATACGCCAAAGAATCCTTATGTTCAGCGTGTGAAAAAGGGAAGCAGACCAAGGCAAGCTTTAAGTCCAAGCAAGTTTCCTCAGTGTCATCTCCTCTTCAACTACTCCATATGGATTTGTTTGGCCCCGTTAACAAACAATCCATCGCTGGAAAGAAATATACGCTGGTCATAGTTGATGAATTCTCTCGTTATACATGGGTAATGTTTCTCCGTTCTAAGAGTGACACCCCTGAAGAACTCATCACCTTTGTTCGGAAGATGGAAACTCTGAACAATATGACTGTTCGCTCAATAAGGAGTGATCATGGAACTGAATTCAAAAACAGTTCTCTTGATTCCTTCCTTGAGAGCAAGGGTATTTCTCATAACTTTTCATCAGTGAGAACACCACAACAAAACGGAGTCGCTGAAAGAAGAAATAGAACAATTATTGAAGCTGCACGTTCAATGCTCAGCGATTCTCACCTGCCTACTCAGTTTTGGGCAGAAGCTGTCAACACGGCTTGTTTTACGCAAAACAGGTCGCTGATAGTCAAAAGATTCAAAAAGACAGCCTATGAACTCTTTCATGGGAGAAAGCCTTCAATCAGCTTTCTTCACATCTTTGGTTGTCAGTGTTTCATACTGAACAACAGAGATGCCCTTGGAAAGTTTGATCCTAAGGCTGATGATGGAATCTTTCTTGGATACTCCTCAGTTTCCAAAGCCTTCAGAGTCTTCAACCGAAGAAGACAAACTGTAGAAGAAACTATTCACGTCACGTTTGACGAATCCCGTTCAGCGAACTCTAAACCGAACGCTGATACAGAAGAACTGAATCAATGGATGTTTTCTCATCTTGGTGATTCAGAAGATGTTCCCACTACTCATACTCATACAACTGAAAATGATGGTCCTACTATCATTCCCAATATGCAGAATAGTGAAGCTGAAACATCTTGGGTCTCAGCTGTTCCTATAAATACTATACCCGCAGTTGATCCAAATGTCTCAGAAATTCCATCTATTTCTCAGCAATCAGTGAATGAAGTGACAAATGCAAGCATTCCTCTCTTAGCTGATTATCCAGAAGTAGCTGAAGCCTCATCTTCAGTTTCTCCAGTTCAGACTGCGTCAGCGACGCATGCTCCGGCTCAGCGATGGACTGTAAATCACCCAATCGATCAAATTCTTGGTGATCCCAACGCTGGTATTCAGACTCGTAGAAGTGCAGGTAATATTTGTTTATTTGTTAACTTTATTTCTCTAACTGAACCAAAGAAAATAGATGATGCCCTCAGAGATCCAAACTGGGTCAGCGCTATGCAAGAAGAGCTGACTGAATTCGAAAGAAACAAAGTTTGGAAACTTGTTCGGAGACCAACTGACAAAACAGTGATAGGCACTAAGTGGGTCTATCGAAACAAGTTGGACGAACATGGTACTGTAACTCGCAACAAAGCTCGTCTTGTTGCTCAGGGATACAGACAAGAGGAAGGTATAGATTATGACGAAACCTTTGCTCCTGTAGCAAGACTTGAATCTATTCGTCTTTTCTTAGCATATGCTGTACACAAAAACTTCACTGTACATCAAATGGATGTTAAGTCAGCGTTTCTAAATGGAAAGCTGAATGAAGAAGTTTATGTGGAACAACCTCCAGGATTCTCAGATCCTAAGCGTCCAGGTTATGTTTATAAGCTGGATAAGGCACTTTATGGCTTGAAGCAAGCTCCTCGTGCATGGTATGACACTCTTTCTACGTATCTCCACCTTGAAAAATTTGAGAGAGGTAAGATTGACAAAACTTTGTTTTTTAGAAAAATAAAAGGTCATATCATTTTAGTTCAAATATATGTTGATGACATTATATTTGGTTCTACTAACCCTAAGCTTTGTACTCGTTTCGCTGATAGAATGAAAGATGAGTATAAAATGAGTATGATGGGTGAACTAACATATTTCCTTGGTCTTCAGATTAAGCAAACTGAAAAAGGAACTTTTATAAATCAAGGAAAGTATGTTAAAGATATGCTGAAAAAATTCGACTTAACTGAAAGTTCAGCTATGAAAACCCCTATGGCACCACCGCTGATACTTGATAAGGACACAAAGGGTGTTCCTGTCAATGTCACGCTGTACCGTGGGATGATCGGCTCACTACTGTATCTTACAGCTAGCCGACCCGATATTATGTTTGCAACATGTCTGTGCGCACGATATCAAGCTGAACCTAAGATATCTCATATGAAAGCTGTAAAGCGAATCTTTCGATATCTTAAGGGTACAGCGAATCTAGGTCTTTGGTATCCCAAAGATTCAGGATTCGATCTAACCGCCTATTCAGACAGTGATTTTGCAGGTTGCAAAATGGATAGGAAAAGCACCACAGGAGGATGTCAGCTCCTGGGTGGAAAGCTGGTAAGTTGGACAAGTAAGAAGCAAAACTCGGTGTCCACTTCCACAGCTGAAGCTGAGTATGTAGCCGCTGGAAGCTGCTGTTCTCAAGTCTTGTGGATGAGAAATCAACTACTAGACTATGATCTTCAGCTCTCCAAAATTCCAATCTATTGCGACAGCACAAGTGCCATCGTTATAGCAAACAATCCAGTGCTACACTCAAAGACAAAACACATAGAAATCAGATATCATTTTATCAGAGATCATGTGATGAATGGTGATATAGAACTTCGTTTTATCCCAACTGATTATCAGTTAGCTGATTTGTTTACCAAACCTCTTGATGAGACAAGATTCAACTTTCTCATCAGCGAGCTTGGAATGCTGAACTTTGAAGGATAAATCTTCAGTGGTTCACATTTAATCAGCGATACGTTTATACATTCTTGTATAGGCTCTGGATAAAATAAACTAGTACAATCCATTTCATCATCCTCTCTGAATAAATTGGGTTAAACTGATATCAAGGTATGTTTTCTCTGACAAAACGCATAAAAATGCAAGATTTCAAATTCATTCATCGCTGAATAATATTTTGAAATTTCTTAAAACCCTCACTGATATTTCTATTCAGTGCTTCATATTTTCCAAAGAGTCCCTGAGTTTTTCTTTCAAAACCTCAGAGACAACGAAAGAATGTGAAAGGACAGTTGTGACATCATTGCAACGGAAAACACCAGGCACGTTTCTTTTTCTGACACACGTTTGCACGTTTCGTTGTCTATCCAATCAAATGCAAACACGTGTCCGTGTCATGATGAAAAACTTTCCCGCTCAAGTTTTTCTCTCTCTACTCTCTTCCTATATAAACTCTCTCAAAGTTTATATTTGTTTTTTATGCGAATCAATCTTTCTCCGCAAGAAAAGAACACTGTTGCATTTTGTGCTCTCGATCTTCAAGAACTGTTCATCATCTTCTTCATCAAACTCAAGGTCAATATGTTCTTATCTTTTATCAAATGCAAATAACTTGTTTTCGATCTTATCATTGTTTTACACAAGATCAAACAAAAGAACTCAAAAATAAAATCATTTTCTTTCATGGTTTTATAAACACAACCATTTCATGGTTGTTCTTCAAGTTTTAAATCTAAAATCTTAAACTTGTTCTTCTTTCGTATCCATTTTTTTTTTAAAAAAAAAAAAACTGGAATACAAGGCTTATAGGTGTTATATTCGTTTTTTTTAAAAACAAGAAAAACCCTAATCTTCATTAAGACTTTTTTGTCTGAATGAAATGGACAAAATTCGAAAAATCTTAATGGAAATTCTCTTTCCACATTAAGATATTTCTTATTTGTTAACATCTTTGGTTGAACTGATAATACAGTGAAATGGCAACTTCAAAGCTGAATGTTACCGCTGAGTCCATCTCCAGTGATTCTGAGGATGGACAATCACACCTCCTGCCAGTCAGCGTCTATTATCCCAATTCTGGTACTCTGCCAGACACACCAACCTACCCTCAGCCAAAGATCCATCTAAAACCATCGACTGCATACTCAGCGATACTGAGTATGGCACCATCAAGATAACCCCCGCAATAATCCGTAAAGCTCTGAAATTCCCTAACGCTACCTCAGAAAATCCTTTCATTCCATTTCCTGACCACAAGAAGCACGCTGACAGGGAAGAAATCATTGCTTTCCTTGATGCGATGGGTTACATCTGGGAGACTGGAAGAGACAAGCTACCTGAGAAGAAGCTGACGCTGATAAAGAAATCCAAGATGCCCAGCGAGATGAACTTCATCTTCGCTCACCTGATCAGCTGCATGACAGCGAAATCCGGATCTTCTGATCAAGTCGCTCAACCTCAGCAGGCCATGGGTTACGCACTGCTGAAAGGTCTCAACATTGACTGGGCCTCCATCATCTATGAAGACCTCATTCAACGTGTTGATTCTGCCGCTGACCGACCAGCATGGGTTCCTTACCCGCGATTCATCAGCGCCATCTTTCAATATGGCCTGAAGGACAGCTATCCTGAAGAGGGTGATCTGAAACTCTCTCAGATTGGCCCTAAAGTTCTCGACTTCAAGCCTGTCGCCAACGAGGTACGTCTCTCTACTCTTCTCACTCTTCTTAATTCTCCGCTTTCTGTGGCTCCTTCAGCGACAATACCCATCGCTGATACCCCGGCCACAAAATCCATTCCTTCTAAGAAAAGGAAACAATCACTTACCCCTCTTGATTCCAAAAGGATCAAGAAAACCAAGGAGCAACCCCAGCAGTTGCATGCTGAAGACTCCTCAGCTCATTCTGAAGAGCTGAAGGAAAGTTCCGTGGTACGCTCTGCCACACCAATTCAAGCCATCCCTTCTAAACCTATTTCAGCGTCCCTAAACGCTGAGGTTAGAACTTTGGAATCTACCCAACCTTCGTCAGTCTCTCAAAAGACTGATGAAGTACTTCTCAGCGAATCCAACGCTGAACTTGAACCCCAACCCCAATTCTTATCCTTCGCTCCTCCCTCTACTTCTTTGGACACTCCTCCGGTCAAAACTGGAGATGCCATCATTCAAGAAGCCGTTGAAGCTTCTCAGCGAATGACGAAGAAAGGACCTGCAGAGATCTCCATTCCTCACGGAACTTTTGAGGGAGATATGGAACACTATGGAGGGACTCGAAACTTTGATGAGTTCGTCAACGCTCCTGCAGGTACAGATACCACCTTAAACACTGTAACTAAACCTGAAACTTCTGAGCTTTCCTTTGTTCACAAGTACTTATATGTTACAGGTCCTTTTTTGGGAGACATCAACCAGTCTCTGAAGTCTATGGAGATGAAACTTACGGATCTCACCACCGGTCTATCAAATAACTCTACAGCTGTAACAAACGCTGGAGAGAATCTGACGAAGCTGACTACTGTGGTGGAAAAGAAGGCCTCCTCTGATGACATCAAAGATCTTGATAAAACTCTCGCCGACTTTGCCAAAGTGCTCTCCGACATCTACACTGACTACACCAACCTCAAATCATCAGTTTCCACCATTTCCAGCGAAGTTACAACGCTGAAGAAATCGGTTGGTACACTCGAAGGTGATATGTCAGTGGTCAAGACCGACTTGGGCTCAGTGAAGACCGACCTTGGTTCCGTCAAGACAATGATCGAGACGCTGGTGAACAAGGCAAATAATCCAGCTCCTGCTCCGGCCCCTACACCTGTTTTGGACTCATTCACCGCAGAGGATCGCCAAGAGCTGAAGAAAATCACGCCTGCTATTTCTGGCCTAGAAGACAGAATAGCTAAGCTTGAAGGTTGTGTGAAAATCTCTGGCCCAGAAGACAGAGACAACACCAATGCTGAATCTACCCATTCCTCCCCCGCCCATCATGAGAAAGAGGGGGAGAAGAGCGCTGAACAGGAGAAGAGCGCTGAAGACCTTTCCCATGATGAATCTATCAGGGGAGAGGGTAATGAAGATCGGATTACTGGACCTCAGGGAGATGAAAACCCTGAGGGAACCGAGAACCTCGCCTCTATATCTGAGGGGGAGCAACTCGATGAAGATGCTGAGGAATCTGAAGCAGAAGAAGACGAAGACTTCGACATCCCTGAAGCTGAACCATCCTCCTCTCCAAGGAACGATGATGATGATGATGAAGATGACGATGATTTCTTTGTTGTCAAACCTGCTCCTCGAACCTAAGCTCTTAAAGGTATTTCAATAAAAGAACCTTCAGGGGAGAAGACAAAGACAAAGCACTCAGCCTCTGGCGCTGAGAAAAGCAAAGACAAAGGCATCGCTGAAGATGATAATCTGGTGATCCTACTTGCAAAGCCGATTTGTCAGGTACACTAAACTTATTTTTCCTTCCCTGATCATCTATGAAAAATCAGTTATCCATTCCACAAACACCATACACATCCACATTTTTTTTTCTATCTTTTCTACCCAAGTTCTTCTACCCAGTTCTTATTTGTAAGATCGCTGCGTTTCAGCTAGTCCTCTCCCCTGTTTGAGGATATCGCTGAAAGATCTGTTGCGACTTCACCAATAATTCCAGCTAACGCTGAAGACATAATCCCAGTCTTAGATTTAATCTCTGAGACTGATGAACCAGAAGAACAACCTCTCTCGCACAGAAACAGACCTTCCTCAGTTGATCAAAAGAGGAGAGAAGAAATGATAAAGCGATTCGAGGATCAGCGAATCATCCTAAGGCGCGATCAACTACCTTCAGTTCCTCCTAAGTTCAAAATTTCAAAAGCTGAATACCAAGATCATCTCAGAGCTGAACGCCTCATCGCTGAAAGGAAGGAAGCTGAAGATAAAGACAGAGAATACGCCATCAAGCTCACTCAAGAATCTGTCAAAGACCCCAAGCTGAAGCGTATTCCCATTCAAATCCAACGAAAGCTTTGGGAACAAGCCCAGAAGATCGTGGAAAAGAAAGCTGAAGTTTCTCAGACCACCCTGATCTGGTGTAAAGAGAAAATCCACTTCAGATATCGTCCAGCGAAGATCAACAAGGTATTCATCTCTGGAAGAACCTCCGTCGGAGTACCTATTGTTGACATCAAACTGTTCAGAGAAGATGACTCATCTGAAACCTTTCGTGCTGACACTGTAAAAAGGTATGGTCTCTCTGAATGGCTGGAGATGAGGTTAGCTATCCAACCGTCAAAATCTAAGTACAAGGATCATTTCGAAAAGCTGATAAACAGACAGATCGATTTGATATCTTCTTGTGTGGATATTCCTCCTGTTCCTGATCTAAAGCCAAAAAGAAAAAAGGACTCTCCAAGGAAGAAACGTCAAGATTCAAACTCAGGTCCTGTCATACGAAATGAAACTGGAATTGGTTTCTCTCGCGCTGAAGTACTTGGTCCTGATCCTGATCTATCTGCCCTTGATGTCTCTTTGCCACCATGTGAACTTTTCGTCCCTGGTAAAGTCATCAGTAATCCTTATGGAATATTCTTTCTTGACTACGACGGACGTAAATGCTTTCAACGGATCGCTGAGCTTCCAATCACTCCAATCGAACAGCTCAAAGATCTCATCTACTGGTGCGACTTCAGAAAAGACATTCAGGCACGACACCTAAAACCCTTGATTTTTGAAGCTGCTCTGAAGCTAAAGAATAAAGGAGAAAAGGTTCCTGACTGGATGATTCCAACTGAAAAGACAACCCTTGATGAACTTCTCATTAAGGAAGAACCCTTTGAAGGCTGACAACAATCACCATTTTCTCTATTGTATCAGTCATCCTTCAGTACTTGTAATTTATTTCGCTTGTACTTGTAATCTTTCTCATTCATATTGTAACCTGATTCAAAGATTTAAAGAAAGATTTCAGCGAATGTACTTTACTCCATCAGTACTGAAAAGATCCCAGAAAACAGTAAAAGGGACAAATATTTTATGAGTTCTTTTTATCCTTATGTTTTCATTAAATAGCAATTTTCTCTGTTGCTATGTCATAATCAAATAGGGGGAGATTGTTGATCCAAACCCTCAGTGATTTGATAATGACCCTATCTTAAATACTTAGTGAAAATTGTAAGTAAACAATATGTATCAGAGTTTCACTATCGCTGATAAGTACTAAGATCTTACAGTACTGCTGATAGGAACTCTCGCACTTTTAGATTAAACATTCAGCGAACACTGTTCACCATATCGCTGAGTCTGTTCAGTCCTTATGGTGATCGCTGATAAGTTAGTTGTTTACTTATGATCCCTGAAGACAAGATTCACGTCAACAAAGGTTCTACGCTGAAGTCGAAGATCAAGCTCAAGAACCAGCGACAAGTCTCCTAATGAACTGATGCGGATCAGCGAAGACTCAGATTTGTCCACTCAACGTGAAGTATCAAGTACAAGACTTCAGCTATCGCTGAACTTTATCATCTGCTGAATAGTAAATGATAATCGCTGAATCAACGAAAGCTGATCATGAAGTCCTCCGTACAAAGTACTTTTGTCTTAACCTCCCTTGCACGCCACCGTACGAAATGTCAGAAAAGAACCTCCGAAAATCTGAAATCGTACAACCACTCTGATACTACACTGTTCATTCATGCGGCTACTAAGGTTGTCATCAAAGGTCAATGACATGCAACCAATCCGCTAATGACACGTGTAAAGTATATATTGGATTGCATTAAATGCATGCAGTATATAAAGAGATGAACTCACTTCATTTGAAGTAACTTGCTAACTCTGGACAAGTTCAAATCTCTTAAGATAGGATTTTATTAGTAATCTCCTTATCTTTCTTAGTGCAAGAAAACCTTAGTGTTCCAACTTGTTTAGATTTAGGTTTATCCTTAATCTTGTTTCCGCAACAAGCTGTAAATTGTTAATGATTTATCAATAAACAATTTAGAAAAGTAAAATAGTGTGTTTGTATTCAACCCCCCCCCCCCCCCCCCCCTTCTACAAACTTGTTTAAGCCTTTCGGGACCAACAATATGTAATATCGACTGTAAAAATTCATTAGGTACAAAGAGTCGTGCGACTTGGGCATCCATTGTAATACAACGATTAGAACGTAAGTCATAAGACTTTTATATTTAAGCGCATGCGATCAAAGCATTCATTCAGAACATGAAATTTTTCTAAGTTGAAGAACTTAGATTGTGGGGTCGTTAGACCTTACGATCGTATGATTTGATCATACGATAAGCTTGAATCATGTGTTCCTACAGGAGAATGATCAAGTCGTGGACTTGATTTTTTACGTTGTGCGACCATGCGAAATTAAAATCATATAGTAGACTTGGTGACTACTGTCGTGCGATTCTGCGATAAAACAATGTCATGGGTTGGTCGTTGGCTAACCAACGACCCATCGTTGCTTAAGTCAGTAGTCGTTTGTGATAAAAATCGTATGAAAGGAATGAAAAAGAGATAGGGAACATACCTTTTCAGATTCTGTTTTTAGCGGGGTATTTGCCCCCTGTCGTTTAATATCCCATTCTTCTCGGGAGAAAGTGGTTTTTAAATGACAGATCGACACAGAGATCTTGAAGAATATCGTCCATGTCTGCGTCGACCGTGCTTTCGTGCGACAGGGCAAGATAGTCGACGTGCGGAAAAGATATCAATTTATCTAAGAAGTCAGGGATAGAGGGATGAACCTGTCGAGATTTTGCAGTTATGTCTCTTGCAACTGCTTGACAATCTATTTTCGCAGCTTCAAGGTGGATTTATGGCATTCACGAGCGACTTTCGGCTCACTCTTGATTTCCTGGATTCCCCATGGCGTAGGGAATTTCAACATTTGATGATATGTCGAAGGGACGGCTTTCATATCATGAATCCATGGTCGACCTAAAATGATGTTATAGGCCGACGCACAGTCGATGACGCTGAACTTGGTCTGCTTGTTGATTCCTCCGGCGTAGACAGGCAGGATAATCTCTCCAAAAGTGCTTGTCGCTTCTCCATTGAAATCGACCAAGGTTGTTGAACGTCGGGTGATTTCTGAGCGATCAATTCCCATGGCTTTGATAGTGTTGAGAAAAATGATGTTTGCTGAACTGCCCCCGTCTACCAATACTCGACGCGTCAAACAGTTACCGACCGGGAGTTGAATGATCAAGCCGTCGTGATGCTTTTGGTACGAGTCGCCGACGTCGACTTGGTCGAACACGATCTTCATGGCTTCTAATTCCAAATCTCCTTTGGGTCTGGATGAACGAGGAATAGGCCGGTCGTCGGGCGCTTGACTGGCATGACGCTTAGTTGCGAAGTACGTCAGACCACACACGTCCGAACCACCAGTGATGCAATTGATGATCTTTGCAAGCTTGGGCACTGACGATCGGTGGCTATTAGCTGGAAGAACGACATCATCAATAATATCTTTGAGATTATCCTGTGGAACATGATATGCCAATTCCTTCTTGAGTGCGATACAATCATCTGTCGCATGACCATGATCCACGTGGAAGTCGCACAACTTTGATTTATCCTTCTTAGCATCGTCCAAGTCAGACTTCTTCGGCCACCGGATGGTTGCTTGGGTGGTCTTCAGAGCTTCGACTAAGTCTTTAGCTGACCCTTTGAACCCATAAGAGGAGATCTTGGGGTACACGGGAATTTAGTCGCGGTTTTAGCTTCTGCCTTCATCTTGAAACAAACGTTTGAAATCTGACGCGCTGGCTCTATTCTGGATATGGCTTTCGGCTTGAATTCTGGCTTCTTGACACCTAACGACTTCTTGTCGTCAGTGTGTTTGTGACGAAAGGCTACGTCATCTTCGACCCTTATATATTCTAAGGTTCGAGCTCGGACGTCTTCGAAAGTCTCTGGGGGATACTTGGTCAGATCGATATATAAACCTGAACTATCGTCTAGACCACGCTTATAAGCTTCGATCGCATTTTTGATGTCACAATTGCGGATACTGATCATTTCAGCATTAAATCTATGGAAATAACTTTGAATAGACTCATTGGTCTTCTGCACGACATAGTACAGATCACTAGTCTGCTTTTCCATCTTACGACTGCTGGCGAATTGCCGGGAGAATTGGTTGACCAATTCGGCGAATGACCCGATAGATTTGGGTTTGAGATTGATCAACCACTGGAGAGATGGACCAGTGAGAGTCGCCTCAAAACTCTTGCACATGCATACTTCCTGGTACATGTGTGGAATCGAGATCGTCCACATGAGCTACTTATACTGCGCGACATGCTCGGTTGGATCGGTAACACCCGAATACTTGGGAGTGAAGGAAGGAATGTTATACTTCTTTGGGACCTCGACGGTGGTGATCTCATCGATGACGGGCGACGCCTGATACACCGAGCGAGGCTCGACGTCGACAGGCACGACTGCCCCAGGCAACTTGGCGAGCAAGGACACGACGCGCTCATTTTGGTCTTCTAACATCTTCAAACGCTGGGCGACAGGATCGGTAAGATCAGGATTTGCCCATGTCGAGGGATTGGTCCCTGGACTAGGGCCATTACCATGCGACGAACAATTGGTGTCCCCGTTGAACGGGACAAAATATGGCTGCGACCCATAGTGGAATTGTTGCGGTCCATTCTGAAACGATCGTGGTCCATGCTGAAATGGCTGCGATCTCTGCTGGAAAGAATGCGATCCTTGCTGGAAAGGTTGCGATCCTTGCTGGAAAGGCTGCGATCCTTGCTGGAAAGGTTGCGGACCACTTTGGAACGGCTGGGAAAACGGCTGGGATTCATTCTGAAACGGCTGGGAGCCACCTTGCAATGGTTGGGATCCATTGTTCAAGGGTGGTGGTCGGATGTGCTGAGGGGGAATCTGCCCAGACTGGGGATTCGGAATGAACGAACCTGGCTGCTGATTCTGCATGAATGGACCTGGATGCTGATTCTGCATCAATGGACCTGGATGCTGATTCTGCGCGGACGGGCCTCGTCCCGGACCTGGATTCTGGATGAATGGTCTAGGACCATTCTGGGGTCCAAAAGGATTCCTTATCCGCGCGATCTCTTCAGTTGCTCTGCGATTCTGCTCTGCCATTGCATTGAGTTGATTCCTGGCAACCTCGAGTTCTTGATACATCTGAGCGACGGCTTGCTGCGGATTTCCAGGGGCTGCCATTTTCCTGCAACAGATAATAGTAGAAACTCCAAGAAACTATTAGTAGAATGCACGTTCGTCGAGGATTTTCTCTAGATGTGGTCCCACGGATGGCGCCAAACTGTTAATGCCAAAAATCGCACCAAAGGGACAACTTAAGGTCGATGTGGACTTAAACAACTAAAGAAAAAAATCTTTCGACGAGACGTGCAATGATAAATAAAATAAAGAAACAAGGGATTTGATGACGTAGGAAAAACCTCAAACGAGGAAAAAACCTGCGGACGACAGTAGATGTCGTCGCTATACTATGGTCACCAATCAGGGGCGATGTCCTTGGATACTGGTGTCGATCGTACAACGATTACAATACAGATGAAGAAAATGCTTCGAAATGTAAAGTACAAGTGTTTTGATGTAAAAATAGGTGTTTGTCGTGTACGAAACAAAGTGTGAACTGCTGGTCGAGGGTTGTTGTCGTGCGTCGAGAGCGATACTTAGAATAATGGTTCTTCACTTCAGGTGTTCTTGAACATTGCTTCGGTTGTTAATCGCCGGAGATTCGATGTCTTGAAATTTTGATTGAGCTTGATATTTATAGTCTTCGCGTCCTTAGCTTCATCCATAAATGCTCCTTTAATGGCCTTAACGGTTGGAAACGGTCGCCGGAGTAAGGATCTTCGTCCGTTACGGTCGCCGGCTGTTTAATGATTGCGTCGGTTATAGTCGTTGCTCCTTAATGACTTTTACTCCTGCATTAAACACTTAACAAACGGTCATGGTGAACGTTAGCTTTGGTCGAGGTCGCACGTCCTTATGTAATAGTCGTGCGGATCGGGCGACGTTATGGTCGAGCGTCGTAAGAAACTCTCGACTTACCTTTTATGAGGGACGACGATGGTGTTCTGGGTCTTTGTCGAGACCTTATCTTAATACAAGATATAGTCCTTAACCATACGTCTTACTTGTCCTGGTCGCGGTCGAGCGACGTGATTTTTTGCCCAAACAGGAGTCTTCTAGGAAAGGGATCAGGATTATGATTTTCTCCCATTTTACAGGTTGTGGTGGTTGATCTGGAGTTGTTTCGGGTTGAGGAGATGTCGGTTGTGCTGGTGTAGAAGTCTTGGGTAACACTTGGGCATAAGCAGGGGTACTCTGAATGGACTGAAGAAGAAACTGATCATAATCAAAATCGTCGTCATCTTCGGTCGGGAAGATCAGGTTTACCTAACGGTGATCATGATCATCCTGGTCATCGTGCGAGCGTTTGAGTCCGCCAGCTTAACTCTTACAGGTTTCTTTGAGTGAGGCAACCCTGTCGGACAGGGTGGTAAGGGCGTTCTGAACGTCCTTTAGGGTCGAGTCAAGCCGGTCCAATCGGGTGTTGACAGATGATGGTGGAGCAGATACCTGTGATCGGAGCACGGAAATCAAATCTGCTTCAGTTGAGGAGTCAGAGTTGGTATATTGGAGAAGTTGGGCAAGGAGCATGGTTTTCAGATCATCCACCGAGTAGGATGGTTGAGCGGTTATTGGTGGAGGTGTTGGTGCGGTTTCAGGTTCGACCAATTTTTCCTTTCCCTTTAGTAAACTTTTGACTTTGTCTAGTTCTGTCTTGAATTCCTGGGTCATCGCATCCCAAACAGCCTTTAAGGCGCCGTCCAAATACTTCCTTGACACAAAGTTGGGTAAGTCACCACCGGGATCACTTAGATTACCCGTTGAGGTCACTACTGTTGAAACAACAGAATCTCGACCTACGTTCATAGTTGGCGTGATGTTAGCTATGGTAGGATTTCCATCCGATCCTCGTAATCCGCTCAAGGGCAGACTTACTACGGATGTTTCGATCGGTTCACTTAATTCACCGATAGTAGCAGTAGGTATATGTGTCCTAGCCAAAGAATGTAATAATGTATTAAGTGGCTCTAGACTCCATGGTGCAACGAAAGAAGTCGAGAATGGGGGAGGTTGTTCTCTAGTTTTAATATCGAAACCCTTCAGAGTGAGAGAACGATAGATTTTGTGCTAAGTCCCCGTGCGAAGTTGAAACAAGTAACTATTGAGAGTCACTTGAGTGGCTGGGGAGGTTGTGCAATTGTGTCGCTAGTACCACGACGGCTTCTTCAATATCTCGTCCCAACGGATGAGACGAGATAGTTGATGTGGCTAACTGGGCGACTCGGGCTTGGTTTCGGTCATTCTCTGCTCTATTTAGTAGACTCGCTCTCTCGTGGTTCTTTTTAGATCTCCATTCTCTCCGCCTCAGCTGTTCCAGATTTTCAACTAATTCTCCCTCAACTCTCCTTATGTCTCTCGTATTTGGCTCAGGGTTCGGGGTTTCGGCGGGTGTGGGTGAGTTGGATGGAGTTTCCTCGGTCACTGGAGGGCGACGTTCAATACGGGAGGGTATCATGGATAGACGGATGGCTTGATCCATATCGGAGTCGGTGGTTTCAGAATCCACGGCGCATGTTTGGATGACCGGGGATAGTGGTTCAGTTGTGTCGGTTCCGGGGTCTTGGTCAAGTAGAGGGGCAGTGACGATCGGGACCTCGTATAGGGTAGTCAACGGCCCGGTGTCTTCGGTGGTACGGGTGGTTGAGGTTGTATGTGGGGGAGTAGGTGGTCGGTTCATAGATGGTTGGGATGGTTTGCATGAGGAAGGTCGGGTATGGCTAGTACCGGCATGCGAATCCTCAGCACCGCCCGCTCCAGTTCCCCCAGAGTATTGACTCTCAACACACCCCGTCCGGGAGCCCGAGATTCCCGAACTCTACCGCCTCTAGTTCTAGGACCCTCACGCCTCTCGGGCCTAGCTACTCGGGGAGGTCCCTCCGGCTCTGGCTGGACCATAGGAGCACCTAATCCTAGCGATTGTCTATATGCTATCACACTCGGTGCTTGCGGATTCGCATAGGACAGTTGGGCATCAGGAATACGCATGGCTTCTGCCTTGTACGGGTTACGAATAACTAGATAATGGAGGCTCTAGATAATGGAGGCTGAAAGTAGGACATACCGGGTGATTAGCGCGGCGTGGAATGTCCGGGTTAGCGTCATATGTTGGCGAATAGCAAGTTGCAGGAATCGGATATACGGGACAAACTTGCGTTCTTTCGTACCACCATTGTCGCGTATGTTCTTCACCAGTTCATGCCAGATGATGGTAGAGAAGTCCACGTGTCGGTTTTAGGCTACGGCATGGACTAGGCGAAGAAAATTTCCGATGCACTGGTCAATGCCTTTCCACCGTGAGGATAGGCACCGGTTCAGGATGGTGAAGAGGGTGTACCATAGTGGTGCCAGATACTTGTGGTTGAAGGCTGATGGGCGGTTCATCGCATGGTTGTACCCTAGTGCCCGAATCTCGGCACAAAAGGTGTCATCGTCGATGGTTGGATCAAAGGCAGCTCGTCCGTCATGGATGGCTTCAGGTAGCAACAAGAGTTGTCGGAAGAAAGCTGGCGTGAGGACGAACGGATAGTGGTCGGTCGTGGCTTCAATCCTTTGAGTATTATCGCCAGTGACTACCCGGATTGTGTTCCAGACTTGTTGCAGATAGAGGACCGGGACGTCGGTGGTCGTCGTGAGTGCGTGTCGGAGTGGGTGGCCGAGGAGGATGTCCACGACCACTCGGTGTTGAGGTCGGAACCCTGCAGCATCGAGGTGGTGATTGTTTCCCTCGATTTCGGAGATGTGATCGGGTGAGACTAAGGCGTTGTCGGCCGCCTCGTCGATGAATTCCTCTTAGTGTTGGTTGCCTTTGTTTTGTTGATCAGCCATTTGAGTACCTTAAAGACAAAGTGTTAGGATACGGCTGTTTGTGAATTGTTGGTGCGTACCTTGGAGATAATGGGCTCAATCTGGAAATGATTGAGGAATAGCAGTGAGAAACAGGGTACTGGAATGGCCAAAGTATCCGGAAACGGGAAGGTGTCCGGTAGACATGAGAGTCCGGATACAAGAGTAACCGGATACACCAAGTCACCGGATGAAAATAAGTAACCGAACACTTTAAAAATAATTCATACTTACAGGAAATGTATAGGTTACCGGATAACACAGGTTATCGGATGAACATGGACTTACCGAATGAGACACTTACCGGATGTTGGGGTTGTCCGGACGAGAGGGTTCCAGACAAAAATTAAAACTTTTCGGACAAGAGGGTTACCGGACACAAAGGGTTCCCGGGTAACATTAAGGTTATCGGACACAATACTTACCGGATAGGTTGAATGTTATCGGATAGAAAGAATGTGTTCGGATAACATGGGAGTATCTGGACGATATCCGGGTTGGAAAAATCAGCCAAATCAAGTAACAGATACCAGATCGATGCTTACCTACGTGATTCGTACATGTGCGATGGTGGTAGGCGACTTAAAATGGAGCAAGAAACAACCCTAAGATAGCCGAAAAACGAACCGACAGTGTCGGTGGGCCGAAAGCACCAATCGATCGACAAATCGATCGATTTAGGGTTGATATGCGTGTGATTGTGTGCGGAAAAAATATAAGAGAGAGAATCATGAGTCATACCTGTGATTTGTGACGCAAACGATAGAAAAGAGTGAATGTGAGAGGAATCTGATGGTTTAGCGTCGAGAGGGTTTTCGAGAAGTTTCCGGAAAGATTTGAAACAAATGAGGGATCCGGTACTTATAGGTCGAGATTACCGGGTGGGTTGTCCGATAGCTTATCCAGTCCGGATACCTATCTGGATAGGGTAGGTTTCCGGATACCTATCCGGGAACTTTGAGGAATTTTTCAAAAATTGACCCTGGATGTTAAAAACTGACTTTTTCAATCCCAAAACAGGTAGTGAATTTTAAAAAAAGGCTCCCCCTCGAAGTGTGCACAAAAGAAATGGCTCCCCCTCAGATTGTGCATTTGAAAGAAAATGGGATAGATCACACACACAAAAAGCTTATAACTAAAAAAAATTGTGTGACGCTCCCCCTCGAATAAAGGACGAACTTACTAGACGCGGTCCTTTTTGGATGTGCTCCCCCTGAACACATGAACAAACTTTTGAAAAGCAAGTGCGGTACGAGAACAACATAATAGACTTGAAAATAAAATTGAAATTAAAGGAAATCACAACCGAAATTAAAGCAAACAAACAAAATCTACCTAATTAATACAGAGGATTATTTAGAGATGTACAGGATACAAGTAGAATACAGACACGAGGAAGTGTGTACTCGATCATCTGGAGATTAGACACCAGATGATTAAGAGACAGTTCCACGTAATTGTATGGAAATTGTACCGGGCGCATACACCTGTTAAACCTTCAGATTGAGCATACCAAGCTTGGACACTAGATAGTTAAATTGTTTTTCGTCCAAGGGTTTTGTAAAAAGGTCTGCTATCTGATGTTCTGTATTAACAAAATAGAGTTCGATTGTACCTCTTTCGATGTGATTCTTAATGAAATGATACCGAACGTCTATGTGCTTCGTTTTAGTGTGCTGAACCGGATTGATTGATATCACAATTGCTCTCTTCGAGTCACAGTAAATGGGCACTTGAGAATAGGAAAATCCATAGTCCTTGAGCTGGGTACGCATCTAGATCACCTGAGAACAACAGCTTGGGGCGGCCACGTACTCCGCCTCAGCAGTAGATGTGGAGACGCACTGCTACTTCTTGGATGCCCAGCTGACAAAACTGTGGCCCAGGAACTGCACGTGTCCCGAGGTGTTTTTCTGATCCAGCATGCTGCCCATGTGGTCCGCATCCGAATATGCTGTAAGCTCGAAACCTGTCTCTTTCGGGTACCACAAGCCAAGATCAGCGGTACCTTTTAAATAAAGAAATATGCGCTTTACAACAATTAAATGAGACTCTTTTGGTTTCGATTGAAAACGGGCGCATAAAAAGGTTGAAAACATGATATCGGGCCTACTAGTCGTCAAGTACATTAAAGAACCTATCATCCCACGGTAGTTCTTGGTGTCCACATCCTTTTCGATAGGATCGGAGTGTAACAGCGTACCCGTAGACATTGGAGTTTTCATGGGCGAAGACTGTTCCATCTGGTATTTCCGTAGAATATCCCGGATGTACTTGGCCTGGTTAATGAATATCCCGGTCGACAGTTGCTTAACTTGAAGACCGAGGAAGAAATTCATTTCACCCATCATACTCATTTGAAAATATTTTCCCATGAGTTTTGCAAAGTTCTTACAATATTGAGGGTTTGTAGAACCGAAAATTATGTCGTCAACGTAAACTTGGACTAAAATAATATGACCATTTTCATTCTTAATAAACAAAGTAGTGCCGATTTTACCTTTTGAAAAACTGCTTTGATTAAGAATGTAGACAGAGCATCATACCAGGCACGTGGAGCTTGCTTAAGGCCATACAGAGCCTTGTTGAGGATGTATATGTGGTTTGGCTTGGAGTCATCCACGAACCCGTCCGGTTGCGAAACGTAAACTTCTTCTTTGAGTACGCCATTGAGGAAGGCGGTCTTGACTTCCATCTGGAAGACCGTGAAGTTTTTGTGCGCGACGTAGGCAAGGAACATACGTATGGATTCAATTCTTGCTACCGGAGCGTATGTCTCGTCGTAATCTATTCCCTTCTGTTGGCGGTATCCTTTGGCCACGAGGCATGCCTTGTTGCGTACTACGATGCCATCTTCGTCTTTCTTGTTCTTGAACACCCACTTGGCTCCAATGACCGTCTTATTTGCTGGACGGGGAACCAGTCTCCAGACCTTGAGGCTCTCGAACTAATTGAGCTTTTCTTGCATGGCTATTACCCAATCTAGGTCATTGAGTGCTTCGGAGACGGTAGTGAGCTCGATTTTGCTTAGAAAGCCAGAGAATAAACAGAAGTTGGCGGAGGCACCTCGCGTCTGAACTGGAGTGGAAGGATCGCTAATAATCTGATGGAGAGGGTGTGCTCGTGTCCATTTCGTGGTATGTATAAGTGGTTGATGAGTTGCATGGGAAGTGTCCGGGTCTACATACGCACCGGGGGGAAGATCTTGAACGGATTCAAGAGAGGTAGGACGGTTCCTTGGAGGAGATGGTGCAAGATTTGTCATTGGTTGAGAAACTTCTAGAGAATTCACCGGTTGAATCGTTTGCGTTTTTGAGGACGAATATTCTGGAGTGATCTTCAAAATGGGCACAGGGTCCTCCGATGGGATGGTCGTCTCAATAGTCATATCAGTTGAGCTTTGAGGGGTTTCTGTAGACAGCGTTGGAGTGCTTGTTGATGGCGGCGGACTGGAAAGGCTCACTGAGTTTTCGATTAGAGCGTCTCCAACCCTAGGATGCACAGTAACACGAGGATTAGGTAAATTAAAGAAATTGTCATAAAAATGCTCAAACAATAAATCTAAATCAGAAAGATGTGATTTTGATGTACATGCGTGATTTGGATTTACTGGGGTTTGTGTAAATCCCCAACGAGAGTGTTCGAAAGCTAACACGCCAGTTAATGCGGGTCCTGAACTGAGTTGTTCAGAAGCCAAATTCGCCGCTTCGTCAAACGTCACGTTTACGCTTTCGAGGACGGTTTTGGTCCGTTTGTTGTAAACGCGGAATGCTTTAGCCTGCATGGAGTATCCAATGAAAACTCCTTCATCTGCCTTGGGACTGAATTTGCCGAGGTCATCTTTGTTGTTCAGAACGTAGCACGTGCACCCGAACGCCCGGAAATAGCATAGTGCAAGCGGCATCGACGAGGGTACGGTTCTGCCTTTCCATGACTCTGTTTTGCTAAGGAGTCCTTGCGGCAGAGAAATTGTGAGAGATACCTACTGAGGTTCCGTCCTGTTGTCCGTCCTGATGGTTTGAACCAGCTGTTGTAGGTTTAGCCGAATGGTCTTCAAGTCTGTGATGACCAGCTCCGGAGTTTCGTCTTTCGAGTGCAGGAACTTCACCCATGTGTAGCGCGAGAAATTGTCGACCATGACCAGGACATACTTCGTCTGATTGATGCTCTGAATGCGCATCGGTCCACATAAATCCATATGGATGAGTTCGAGGGATAGGAACGTGCTCGGAGCAGCCTTCGGCTTGTGAGTAGCTCGCTTCATCTTTCCCATTTCGCATGCCCCGCAGAGTCTATCCTTCTCGCGTTTGAGCTCGGGAAGGCCTTTGATGTGTCCGCCTAGCACCAGTTTGTTGATGTTCTTGAAGTTGAGGTGTGAAAGATGTCGATGCCAGATCCAAGCTTGTTGAGAGTTGGCCTTCGGCATCAGGCAAACAGAGTCATCGGTGTTCAGTGAGGAGAGGTCGATAGTGTAGAGGTTGGTTTTTCGCGTTATAACCTGCACCTCCTTTCAGTCTTCAATACGGACGCTACACCTTTTTGCTTGGAATTTGACCTCTAGATCTTTGTCGCAGAACTGTCCGATGCTGAACAGGTTGTGTCCCACTCCCGCGACGTATGACACCTTCTTGATGGTGCCGTAGCCCATAATTGGCCCTTTGTTGTCATTCCCAAATCTCACGTCTCCGCAATATTTCTCAATAAAGTTCGTGAGCAGCTCCCTCCTTTCGCTCATGTGCTTGGAGCAACCTGAGTCTAAGTACCACACATGACCGTTCTGCAAACACAAGTTTAGGCATTTTTAGGTACCCATTTGAAAATGGGTCCTGGATGGTTAGGTTTATCACTTGTCTTGGGAACCCATTTTGAATTGGGCTTCCTTTTGAGCTTACGAGATTTACGCTTAAGTTTAGAGTTAAAGACATGATAAGAAGCAAACCAATCAGATGCAAAACGATTATTAACAAAGCCATTCAATCCACAATTAGAGCAACACAAACAATCATGGGATAATTGAATCAAATGTTGTGTTGAATAAAGTCTTAATGGAAACTTAATACTTTGTTCAACAAAATTATTCGAATCATGAAAACCAAAATTATTAATGTCTTTCCTAGAGTTGAAAGCAGAATTAAACGACTTTGACTCCGACTTGCTCTTGTTAGATCCTTTGGCTACCCACTTTTGTTTGTCTTGTTTGGCCTGACCATTTTTATCTGAAAAATCATTAACGGCATGGTCAGCAGAGTTTGAGTAGGAAGAATTTCTATCATTTGGTCGACCGGTCTGTTGCCGCGTCTGTGAACGTCTTTGAGAATTTGAATCGGTTTTGGAAACTTCGTTCACAGACCGGCTTTTGATTTTTGTAGAACATTCCCCTATTTGAAATATGACCGGTCGATTTATTGATTTTGAAAGAAAGTCGGTGTGATTTGGAAGAGGTTTCTCGAATTCAAACGTAGGAATATCTGAACTTGCACCGGAATTCATAAAGGCTGAAAAATAAATTTCAGGCACAGATGGAACAGTAGTGGTTGAGGGAGGTAAGGAACACTTTGATTCTGTGTTTTCGGAAGAATCTATTACGGAAGCTTTTTGAAATTCAGAGTTAAGATTCTTTGGAACACAATTTTCTTGAGACTCTTTTCCTTTTCTAGAGGTTGTTTTGCCAATAAAAGCATTACACGAAGATGTATCTGAGGAGTCCGAGGAAGGTTCGGGTAGATTCACCTTTTCTCTTTGGAGTTGGTCAAACTTCTCTTTGAGTTACCTTTACTCACTTGCTCTTGCATCACTTCTGTTTCCAAGGCAGAAAGTTTGGATGGCAGTCGATTGATTTCTTCCCGAAGGAGTTCCTTTTCCTTACCAGATACAGAATCGGTTTTGGTGGATCTGAGTTTCTCAAGTTCAGTTAAAAGCTCTTGTTTTTCTATTTGAAACTTTATCATTTCTTGTTCAAATCATTCCTCTAATTCGACTATTTTCATTTCCAAAACAAGAGGTGGAACATAGCGTTTAAACTCATCTGTTTCTGTTTTGGTTTCCGTTGCAGGGGCCTCATCCTTTTTGGAGGAATCCTTGGGTTGTGCAACTTTGTAGCCATCAAAGTAATCATTTGATAAGTACTTGGATTTATTTTTTGAATAAGAATAGTTAAGAACTTCATACGCAAAGGGTAATTGCATTTTAGTGGTATGCTTGTGTTTGTATTCCTTAATTTCCTCTTCCTTTTCCTCGAGAGGTCTAGTCCATCTGATTTTATATTTGGGGTATTTTCTATCAAAGCCAAAAAAAATTAAACTCGTATAGAGTAGGCCTCATTGTCAAAACCTTTTTTCAAATAATGTGGGTTGTCATACCCAATTCCCCATTCTTTTACTGAAATAAGTGAATTCCTTAGGTTTGTTCATATAAATCGTTTGATCAGTTTGACCTCGTTTATGAAGTTTAAGTTAAAGATCAGTTATTTTAGAAACATATTCTTTGTGTTGAATTTGTAGAGAGGAGCATTGATAGACAATCTTAGCTTTCTCGTCCTCGCACTGATCAAGCTTTGAGTTTAAATCATATATCTTGGCCCTAAGTTCTTTTGGTGCTATTGAAAGATTTGTACACTTTTCTTTAAGATTAGAATTGTCGGACTTATATTTATCAGTGATTCTCTTTTGAACATCTAGCTTTTCTTTTAAAGAATTAATTTCAAGCAGTTGTTCATTAGTGGAAGCCTTATATGAGTCTATTCTTTGAACAAGTATTTTCATCTGATCGACTAAGCCTTGATGGATAGTGATACATACCTGACAAAGATCTCCATGATCTGACATAGGAGAATGATTGCACATGAAAGCATCGGCATCTTCAGTATCGCTTTCGTCGTCGGAACGAGTTAGCCAGTGGTCGTCTTCAACCATCAGTGCTTTTCCTGCTTCTTTCTGTTGTTCTAACAGTAGTTTTGCCTTGTAGTATTCCACGTTACGAACAAAGGGCTTTCATCAGTCCTTTGTAAAGTGACCCAATTTACCGCAGTTAAAGCACATGACTGGCTCATCTTTGTTCTTGGATTCGGGCTTTCTATCGTGCTTCTCCTTATGATCTGAATGCATGTGCTCGTCAGACTTTCTCTTTCCTTCATACTTCTCCTTATAATCATGGTGCTTGTTGGGAGTAGTGGAGTAGCGCTGATTATTAGAGGAAGGTTTCTTGAAGAACGCCTTCTTTTGAAAAGACTTGGTGATGAAGGCCATTGCTTTATTTATGTCGGTCAACTCGGGGTCAGAGTCACTTTCTTCTGTTTCTTCAGCTTCTGACTCTAACTCACTGGAGACTTGGGTTCTCTTGGAGTTACGGCTGGATGACTTGTCGCTTTTTAAAGATACAAGAGCGAGGGGATCGGCTTGTGATTTGGAAGATCATTTCTGGGTGTTCACTGTCTCCATGACTTTATCCTCGTCTTGCATGGGCATCTCATAAAGCTCATGGATTGGAACGTTCTCAATCAGATGGTTGTGTTTGATATGAGAAGCGAACACTTTCCATTCTGGAAGGATGTTGTTTAAGAACTTGAGGCCATTTTCCGTGTTAGATTGAGTGATCTTGTTCTTGTAGAGCTAGTTCAGAACAAGGCAGAATCGTTCATATGTATGAGTGATCGATTCCTCCTTTCGCTGTTTGAAACCGTCATATCGGGTGATGTACCTGTTGACCTTCAATTGATTTCCCACATTACTCCCACTCATCATCTTCTCGACTTGATCCCACAAGCCTTTGGAAGTTTCCTTGTAGCTATCGATGGCCGTGTAGATCTTGTTTGGCAAACCCTGAATCAAATACCTCTTTGCATGTTCTTCCCAGTGAATCTGTTCTTTTCATCGTCAGTCATCATGGCGAATGTCTTCGGTCTTGCGTGCTGAGGAGGACCACCTTGGACTTGGGCAAGAACAGCTTGCATTGGGGTTTCTTGTGGGCCTTCAGTGAGAGCTTACCAAATGTATTCGAAGTTATCTTTAGATTCGATAAAAATCAGGAATCTGTCTCGCCATTGGCTATATTCGCCTCGATAGAGAGTTAGAGGCTTGGAGTCGGTACCGATAGCAAGAGCGTCGCGAGACATCGTGAATGTTAGGGTCATATTTAGTTGAATAGAAGTTCAAGGTCTAATATGTTATTTTCTATTCTTGAGCCTTTAAAAGTGTAAACGGGCCATGGGCTTGTAGCCATGGGCCCAGAGTATTTAAAGTTCATTAGCTTAGAAAAATAAGCTAGTTGTCTAATTATACTTTCTTGAACTTATCGTAATTCTCTCTCATATTGAAAGTAAATTGGATGACCATTGGAAATCATATTGTTTGTGTTCTTATATATTGATTTCTATTGCTCGTTGCACTGATCTGGAACTCACAATTGGTATTAGAGCAAACGGACGAATCGATTCAAAGTGTCTTTTGGATTTCTGGTAAGGTTTTTGTTCATAAAAATCAACTGTGTTCTTGCCTTTGAAAACCCATATTTTGATTTTGTGAAAATTGCTTATTCTCGTTTATTGCATTCCGTTAGCATCATCATTATAAACGAATCTGCAAGTTTTCATCATCTAATTCGATCATCTTAGTGGTTTTTTAAGCAAAATCAAAGTTTCATGTTTTTGGTCTCTGTTCCGGCAAAAATTCAATCTTTTCAATCAAAAACTTGTTATTTGGCTTCAAAATCGATTTGGGTATTGCTATTATTGTGTTTGGTCGAGTTCCTAACCTTTCAGGAATGATTTTGAGCAACCCTAATCGATTTCCAATCGAATTGGAAACCACATCCGCAGTTACCGGATACCATAGCCGTGGTTACCGGGTCCATCAACTAGTTACCGGGTAAGTTTTCTATTCCTTCAATTGTTACCGGGTAACTCCAAGTTACCGGGTAACATATCTCTTGCCGGATAAATTTCACACTTACCGGAAAAGTTCCCGGTAAGTTCATCCGGTAACTTACTTTTTCATCCGATAAGTCTTCTCTCCCGGTAAGATTGTTTCTTGTCTTATTCTGTTATCGGTAACCGCATCTACACCCGGTAAGCTCTTTCATCTGGTAAGCTTCCTCATCCGGTAAGCACGTCCACCAGGTAAGTTTCATCTTTGCTTAGTATTATTTCATCCGATAAAGTTTGACATACCCGGTAACCCTCAGGTTCCCGGTAACTCTACTTTATCCGGTAACCTCAGCAAATTTACCTGTTTGTCATAATCTGATCCGAACACTTCCAGATTAGATATCTTTCATCCGGATTCCTATCCTGTAAGTTCAGTCTAGTCGATTTCTTACCTGATTTAGCTTAATCCAATCTTAGAACTTGCGTTAGGATATCACTCTTAGTGCCTTGCGTTAGGTTATCACTTTGAATCGAATCAATCGTCTGACGATCACGTTAGTGCAACACAAAATGTCTTCGCGCGACGCTCTTGCTATCGGCACCGACTCCAAACCGCCTTGTCTCTACCAAGGTGAATACAGCCAATGGCGGGACAGATTTATAATCTTCATTGAGTCAAAGGATAACTTCGAGTTTATCTGGTGAGCTCTAGAAGACGGGCCAATTCCTCCACCCATGAAGACTATTCCAGCAACTGAAGTAGGTGGTGAAGTTCGTTACGAGGTTAAGACACTCTCCGATATGACTGCCGACGAAAGAGGCATGATTGAGGGAGAAAAACATGCTAAGAGGTACCTTGTTCAGGCTCTACCCAACATGATCTACACAGCCATAGACAGCTACAAAAAGACAGCAAAGGGCATGTGGGATCAAGTGGCGAAAATGATGTGCGGGAGTGAAGTCGGGAATCAACTGAAAATCAACAGCTCCATAACCAAGTTCGATGGGTTTAAGAAGCGCGCCGGCGAATCACTCACCCAGACCTATGAACGCTTTTGTCTCCTTCTCAACGAGCTTCACAAGAACCAAATCACTTGTTCTAACACGGAGAACACACTTAAGTTCCTCAACAACCTCTTTCCTGAATGGAAAGTATTCGCATCTCACGTCAAGCACAACCACTTAATGGAGAAAGTCGGTATCCACGAGCTCTATGAGATGCTTCTACAGGACGAAGATGAAGTGATGGAGATTCTGAATGATAAGAAGTCTGCATCCAAGCCAGCTGTTGATCCACTAGCTCTTATGTCTTCAAAACGAGGCAAATCTTCTGGTCGTCGTTCCAAACGAGCCCAAGAGCCAAGTGAGTCTGAGCCAGAACCTGAGGAAGAAGAAGGCAGTGATTCTGATCCCGAGTTAACAGTCGTGAAGAAAGCAATGGCTCTGCTCTCCAGATCCTTCCAGCAAAAGAAGTTCTTTAAGAAGCCGACGTCCAATAATCAGCGCTACTCCACCTCCTCCAACAAGCGCCATGATTATCAGGACAAATATGAAGGAAAGAAGAAAGCCGATGAGCCCGACCAGTCTGACAAGAAGGAGACGACAGAGAAAGATGACCGCAAGAAGAAAGACGAGCCCGTGACTTGTTATAACTGCGGGAAGCTTGGTTACTTTGCGAAAGATTGTAGGAAGCCTGTTGTAAAGAATGCTCATTATTACAAGGCGAAGCTCGCATTGGCTGAAAAAAAGGAAGCTGGAGAAGCTTTATTTGTGGAAGATGATTATTGGCTGGGTCGATCTGACAGTGAAAGCGAATCTGATGGTGCTGATGCTTTCATGGGCTACCATTCTCCTGCTGAAGAAGAAAAGACAAAGCTGTGTCAGGCATGTGAACCTATCTATCAAGATCTTTATAACCAAATGCAACCTCTTGTTGAACGGATAGATTCCTATAAGGCCACCTCTAAAGAACAACTGCTTGAGATTAAATCATTATCTGAAAAGCTAGATGTTCAAAAGCGAATAACTGAGAAACACAAGTCCGAAAATGCTAATTTAAAAGAAAAATGCAAAAATCTTTCAATAGCACCTAAGGACTTAAGGGCCAAGATATCTGAACTACAATCACAGCTAGATCAGTGTGAGAATGAGAAAGCAGAAATTGTTTGTCAATGCTCTGCTCTTCAAATTCAACACAAGGAGTTTGTCGCTAAAATAATTGATCTTGAAACCAAACTCCACAAAAGAGGTCAAACTGATCAGACCATCCACATGAATAAACCCAAGGAGTTCACTTACTTTAACAAGGAATGGGGAATCGGATACGATAACCCACACTACTTGAAAACGGGTATATTTAAAAGACGTACACTGTATGACCTTGGCTGTTTTGGAATAGACAAAAAGTATCCAGAATATGGGATTAAATGGACTGGTCCTCTTTAACCTGAAAAGGAAGAGGAAACTGAGGAATATAAGCGAAAGCACACGACAAAAATGCAACTTCCTTTTTGTTATGAGCCTTTGAACTATTATTATGAGAAAAATCAAAAGAAATACCTCTCGAATGACTATTTTGATTGCTATAAGGTTGTGACGCCCAAGGATTCCTCCAAAAAGGATGAGGTCCAAGCAGCCGAATCCAAGAATGAGACAGATGAGTTCAAACTCTATGTTCCCCCTCTCATTTTTCAAGCAAAGATAGTCGAGTTAGAAGAGTCACTCGAGAAGGAAAGGTCAAGTTTTAAAAAGGAAAAGCAAGCGCTAATCACGGAACTTGAAAATCTAAAATCCGTAAAAACCGAAGCTGTGTCTGATGAAGGACAGGAAATCCTTCGGTGTGAAAAGCTCACATCAAAATTTTCTGCCTTGGCAACAGAAGCGATGACGGAGCATACGAGAAATGGTCAACTCAAAGAGCAGATTGACCTACTCCAATCGGAAAAGTTGATTTCACCCGACTCTTCCTCCAACTCATCTGACACGTCTTCGTGTAAAGCTTTCATTGGCAAAATCTCTTCTACACAAGACGGTAAAGAATCTCAAGATAAGAGTGTTTTAAGGAATTTAAACTCTGATTTTTTTCCTACCTTCCGCACCAAATTCCCCGAAACACACAAGCACAAAGTGTTCCTCGCCTTCCTCGGCCAATCCAAGTCCCACTATCCTGGATATCGATTTTTCAGAATTCATGAATTCCGAGGGCAATTCTGATGAAGAGTTTGAGTCGTTTCCCTTCGACAAACCTCTTCCAAGTCATTCTGACTTCCTTTCACCAATGGTTAATCGACCTGTCAATTTTCTAAAGGGCGATTGTTCCAAATCAAGATTTCTAAAACCAAAACAGATTCTCAAAAACAATCACAGCCGAGGCAAAAGACCGATCGATCGACTGTCAAAAATCTTGTCTCCTTAAAAGCCACTGACCATGCTGTCAATGTTATTTCAGATAAAACCGGTCGAGCTAAACAGGACAAACAAAAGTGGCTAGCTAAGGAATCTATCGAGAAAGAGGCGTTGAAGTCATTTAATACCGTTTTCTATCCTAGAATGAACAAAAATGATTGTGCTTGGAATCATAGGAATGATTTTGTTAAACAAGATGTTAATTTTCCGATTAAACTTTATTCCATTCAGCAATTGATTCAATTATCGCATGATTGTTTGTGTTGTTCTAGTTGTGGTTGGAATGACTTTGATGACATCAATAATAATGATTGGTTTGGTTCATATCATATGTATAACTCAAAACCAAAACGCAGACCCCGTAATAACAAAAAGAAATCTAAATCTACACGGGGTCCCCAATCAGAGGTTAAACCAAAGCAAGAAAGGAAACCCATTTCAAAACGGGTTCCTCCAACTGAGGTTAAACCTACACCCAAGAGGCAACCAACTTCAAAACAGGTTCCTCCGAAAGGTGTAAAACCTAACCCTCCAGGACCCATTCGCATATGGGTACCTAAAGTCCGCTAAACTTGTTTTTGCAGTACGGTCATGTATGGTACTTAGATTCTGGATGCCCCAAGCACAAGACCGGAAGGAGGGAGCTGCTCACGAACTACAAGGAACTATATGGCGGAGACGTGAGATTCAGGAACGACGACAAGGCGCCAATTTTGGGCTACGGCGACATTGTCCAAGACAAGATCACCATCAAGAAAGTCTCATACGTCGCGGGATTGGGACACAACCTGTTCAGTATCGGCCAATTCTGCGACAAAGATCTCGAGGTCAGATTTAAAGCCAAAGGGTGTAGCATTCTCACCGATGACGGAACGGAGCTACTGGATGGAAAGCGAAAGACCAACCTCTACACCATCGACCTCGCAGCCCTGAAGACCGATAATTATGTATGCCTGATGTCAAAGGTCAATTCCCAGCAAGCGTGGATTTGGCATCGACGTCTCTCGCACCTGAACTTCAAGAGTATCAACAAACTGGTGCTGGGCGGACACGTGAAAGGAATGCCCGATCTTCAATTCGTGAAGGATCGACTCTGCGGGGCATGCGAAATGGGAAAGATGAAGCGAGCGACGCATAAGCCAAAGGCAGCTCCGAGCACGTCCCGGTCCCTCGAACTTATCCATATGGATTTGTGTGGACCAATACGTGTCCAGAGCATCAACAAGCGCAAGTATGTCCTGGTGATGGTGGATGATTTCTCACGCTACATATGGGTCAAGTTTCTACGCACGAAGGACGAAACCCCGGAACTGATCATCAACCATTTGAAGACCATCCAACTGAACCTTCAAAGACAAGTTCAGACTATCAGGACCGACAACGGGACGGAGTTCAAGAATCAAATGGTGAATAAATACCTGACCTCAGTCGGTATTTCGCAAACCTTCTCGGCCGCACGCACTCCTCAGCAAAACAGAGTGGTGGAAAGACGCAACCGTACCCTCGTCGAAGTTGCTCGCACGAAGCTTTCTCAATCTAAACTGCCGCTATTTCTCTGGGCCGAAGCGGTGTCTATTGCATGTTATACGCAAAACCGCTCCATTATCAACAAGCGGTTCACCAACGCCGTACGAGATCATGAACAACCGCGTTCTGAACATCAAGTACTTCCACGCGTTCGGATGCACATGCTACGTCCTCAACGACAAAGATAATCTCGGCAAATTCAGCCCGAAGGCGGATGAAGGGTTTTTCATAGGATACTCCATGCAGGATAAGGCGTATCATGTTTACAACAAACGGACTAAAACCGTTACTGAGAGTGTAAACGTGACATTCGACGAAGCCGCAGATTTGGCTTCTGAACACATCAGTTCAGAACCCGGTTTAACTGGCGTGCTAGCTTCCGAACTTCCACGTTCGGGATCTGCACAACCGACAGTAAATCCGAATCATGCAACTATGTCAAATGCTGATCTTTCAGATTTAGATTTACTATTCCAATATTTTTATGATTATATGCTTAACATTTCTACTCCTCGTGTTTCAGCGCAACCACGACCTGAAGCTGCTCAAATCAAGGATTCGACGAATCTCTCTGGTCTACCGCCCTCGTGTAGCACTCCATCCATCACTATGGAGACACCTCAGACATCATCTGATACTACCATCCCCCCGGAGGAACCAGTACTAAACCCGGAGATCGCTCCTCAAGATTCGTCCTCTGCTACAATCATTGATCAGCCTCTGCATTCCTCGAAACCAGAAGTTGCTCAACCTTCGACGAATCCTCCCCCGTCTCCTCTGAGAAACCAATCTGCGACACTTGAAGCTGTACAAGACCTTCCATCTGGTGATTACGTGGATCCAGACTCCTCACACTCAACTCAGCAGCCGCTTCCACACACCACCAAATGGACAAGAGCTCATCCCTTACACCAGATCATTGGTAAACCCTCCACTACAGTCCAAACGCGAGGCGCATCGGCCAATTTCTGCCTCTTCTCCGGATTCTTGAGTAAGATCGAGCCTACAACCGTCTGTGAAGCACTCGAAGATCCGGACTGGGTCATGGCCATGCAAGAGGAGCTCAACCAATTCGAGGCTCTCAAGGTATGGCGACTTGTCCCACGTCCATCTCACAAGAAGGTGATCGGCACTAAGTGGATCTTCAAGAACAAGAAGGACGAGGACGGCATCATAGTACGCAACAAGGCGCGTCTCGTGGCCTAGGGATACCGTCAACAAGAAGGGATTGATTATGATGAGACATATGCTCTGGTGGCGAGAATCGAGGTAATACGTATATTCCTTGCATACGCCGCGTACAAGAATTTCACGGTCTTCCAAATGGATGTGAAGACCGCATTCCTTAACGGCGAACTCAAGGAAGAAGTGTACGCATCGCAACCGGACGGGTTCATGGACGAAAAGAAGCCTGACCATGTCTACATACTAGACAAGGCGCTCTACGGTTTGAAGCAAGCTCCACGGGCCTGGTATGATACGTTAACATAGTTTTTGATAAAATCGGAATTTTCACGAGGTAAAATCAATTCAACTCTATTTATCAAAAAGGAAAAGGGCCATATAGTGTTAGTTCAAGTGTATGTCGACGACATCATTTTCGGTTCTACTAACCCACAGCTTGCTAAGAACTTTGCCAAGTTAATGGGAATTTTTTTTTAAATGAGTATGCTATGTGAGATGAATTTCTTCCTTGGTCTTCAAGTTAAACAACTGTCGACCGGGATATTCATAAATCAGGCTAAGTACATCTGGGATATTCTTAAGAAATTCCAGATGGAACAGTCCTCACCGATGAAAACTCCCATGGCACCCGGTACAAAGTTACACGTCGATCCTAACGAAAAGGATGTAGACACTAAAATGTACCGGGGAATGATTGGTTCTTTAATGTACTTAACTGCTAGTATATCGGACATCATGTTCTCAACATTTCTTTGCGCCCGGTTTCAGTCAAAACCGAAAGAGTCTCATTTAATAACTGTCAAACGAATTTTTCGTTATTTACGTGGTACTGCTGATCTTGGCTTGTGGTACCCGAAAGAGACAGGTTTTGAGCTGTCTGCATACTCTGATACGGACCACGCGGGCAGCATTATGTATCGGAAGAGCACATCGGGCCATGTGCAATTCTTGGGTGATAGCTTGGAGGTACAGTCGAACTCTATTTTGTAAATACAGAACATCAGTTAGCAGACTTGTTCACAAAACCCCTGGACGAAAAACACTTTAATTATCTAGTGTCCAGGTTAGGTATGCTAAATCTGAAGACTTGATCTGATTGTGTGCCCGATACAAGTTCCATACATCTACGAGAAACTGTCTACTCATCATCCGTTGTTAACACTCCAGATGATTGAGCATACACTTTCTCGCACCTGTATTCTACTTGTATCAGTTACATAGTTAGGTTGAGTCTCTGCATTTATTAGGTAGATTTCGCTTGTTTATTTTCTTTCTACGTGTGTTTCCTTTTGTTTAATACTGTCGTCTTATTCATTGTTTACTTCTATATATGTGCTTTCACAAATGTTCATGTGTTCAGGGGGAGCACGCACAAGTATCAGGTAAGTTAATTCTACTGTTGAGGGGGAGCGTCACACACAATTTTTTTAACTGCCATAAAGTTTTTTTGTGTATGTGAACAATCCCGAGTGCACTTCACATCACACTCCGTGCACATTCTGAGGGGGAGCACAACCATCAATGTTCATCACCTGAGGGGGAGCATCACATATTTTTTCTTAAACGTGTACAAGTTTTTGTGTGATTGACGTCTCCCAAACCTCTCACATTCATGTTTCGAGGGGGAGCAGGGTAATAACCGTGTTAAGGTCGAGGGGGAGCGGGCAATTTTTCAAATTTCGCGAATATGGCCTTTCCGGACACTTACCTGGTAAGTTACCAGGTAAACTTACCGGACCGGGTAAGTTACTGGGAAATCTATCCGGTAAGTCGTCCCATATAAAACCATCCAGAAACCTAAACTTTCATTTTACACGGATACTTCGCAAAACCCTTCTAAAAACTCTCTCGACCTCTCGCTCTCTCAAAAACCCTCGTCTGGCATTCATCGATTTGATTTCAAACTCCAAGACAAAGGTATGCTATCTATATCACTCTCCTTTACCTTTCGCTCGCAATCCCACACACATCACCGTTTCGTTTGATCTCTTGGTGGATCGATTGGAGTTTTCGGACCCCGTCATCGGGTTTGTTCACGTACACCTGGAGTTGGGCTCCATTACCTAAGATTAATATTTGTTTGTGGCATATGTTTGCACCTAGAACGATTCACACCAAGTCGCTTTTTGCTTTGATGATTTTTTGGCTTGATTTGAATGCCACAGTCCTCGTCCGGGAACCCTAAGTCACCTGGTAACATTCATGTTACCCGGTAACATTCATCGCACCCGGTAACCATCTTGTTACTCGGTAACGCGTATACCTATTCGGTAAGTCCACTCGGACACAATGACTCCCTGTAACCCATATCGTCCGGATACCTTTGTATCCGGTAAGTTCGACAATCCGGTAAGGTCAAAGTCCGGTAACCATGTGTGTCCGGTAACATCAAGATTTATCCGGTAAGTTCATTTTTTATCCGGTAACCTACACTTAACCGGTAACCATCATTTACCCGGTAACCTTTGTGTACCCGGTAACCCCTATCTATCCGGATACCATGTTTATCCGGACACCGCTCGAGTCCAATGCCTTTGCATTTTTCCAACATTGGCAGTCCCAATGTCATGCTTTAACAGCCAGTCCTCAATCAACCACTGATTGAGCCATCAAAATGCTAAGGTACGCATTGAAGTTGGTGTTATCCCGTCCATGATCTGACACTGTGCTTTACAGGTAATCTAAATGGCGGAACAACAAGAGGAACAACAGCAGAACATCCCTCCTCAGGAGGAAATCATCGACGACGAGGCCGACAATGCTTTGGTTCCCGAGGACCATGGCATTGAGATTGCAGCCAACAATCATCATCTAGACGCTGCAGAATTCCGACCCACCCACCGCGTGGTCGTGGATATCATGCTCGGCCACCATCTTTTCTGAGCACTCACCGCCACAACTGATGTGCCCGTATTCTATGTCTACCAGGTATGGCGCACGGTGAGGGTTGTCACTGCTAACAACACTCAGACCATCACCGCTCTCATCGATAATCATCCATTCACACTCACACCGGACTCATTCCGATGACTTTTATCACTTCCGGAACCTACTGCCAGAGGCAATGCCGCGTATGCACCCACCGTCGATGACACAACTCTATGCGCTGACATCCGTGCGCTTGGATATCATCACGAGCTCCCTCGCCCCTCAGCCTTCAACCGCAAATACATCGCACCCGTCTGGTACACATTATTCACCATCCTGAATAGATGCTTGTCCTACAGATGGAAGGGAATCGACCAATGTACAGTCGACTTCCTGCGCTTATTCCACGCTGTCTGCTTCAACCATCATATCGACTACTCAGCGATCATTTGGCGAGAACTTGTGCAAGCCATTCGTCAGACTGGCGGTTCCAAGAAGAAGTTCATGCCGTTCCCGCGTTTCTTCTCTCTGGCTATCCGTCAATACATGGAGGCGAATCCACTTATCCCGAGGCGTATCAACCATCCGGTATGTCCTCAGTTCAACTTACAGTATCTAGTGATTCGTAACCCACCTGATACACCAGCCATGCCTATACCAGAACATCTACTGGCACACGCGGACCCCAATGCACCGAGTGTGATAGAATATAGGAGAGAGTTAGGGAATCCCATGGTCCAACCAGAGCCGGAGGGACCTCCCCAGGAACATAGAACTGAGGGACGTGAGGGTCCAAGGACTAGAGGAGGTAGAGTCCGGGCAGCTGGGGCTCCCGGACGCGGTGTGTTGAGAGTGCGTGGAAGGGGAACAGGCGTGGGCGGTGCATTGGATACGCAAGCCAGTACTGCCCATTCTACCCAAGCTGGTACAAGCCAACAACCTCCCATTCCTATCAACCGAACAACGACCGAAGCTGGAACGTCGTCTAGACCAATGCTTCACCGTGACCCAGAGCCATACATATCTGACACTTCACCACCCAGACAGGTGGAGGATGTGGAATCCGAATCCACCGACTCTGATAAGGACCATGCCATTCGCGCATCCTTAATCCCACACCGTATCGGACCACACCCAACGTTGACCGAAGGAACCCCATCCGACTCACCTACACCCCCACTCATTCCTACTACCCAGCCTATTACGGGAGATACAAGGAGAGAGGAGGGAGTATTAGTTGAAGAATTGGAACATGTGAGACGGAGGGAATTGAGATCGAAAACAAATCAAGATAGAATAAGCCGTAAAAATACAGAGGCTTCAGAGAGACCCCAAACCAGTGTCGACCAGGTAGCCACATCTGCTATCCCGTCTCATCCGTTGGGACGGGGTATTGAAGAAGCCGTCGTGGACCTAGCGGCGCAATTGCATAACCTCCCAAGCCACTCATCCGTCTCTCAAAAGATGGATGTTTCAATTTTGCACGGGGACATAGCACAACTTCTACCGATCTCTCACTTGGAGAGTTGGGTATTGAAACAAGAGACTAGTCTCCCCCGGTCTCGCCTTCTTTCAGAGCATCATCGAGTCTAGAGCCACTTGAAATAGTACATTCTTCGGCTAGGACACAAGATGAGGTTCTACAAATCGATGCTCTTCGTGACTCGATAGGAACTTCGTAGTGTCTCCGCCTTTAAGCGGAATGCGAGGATCGGAAGGAAATCCTACCA